>KQ086018.1:0-101578 GCA_001020605.1 Schizopora paradoxa
AATGGGTCGAAATAATAAGAAGGAAAGGAGTTGTAGAGAAGTGAAGTGCTGCGGAGGTAGCGTACCGAGTCATATCCTGAACCTATACCCTAACAGTGCTCCGAGTCATGCATATTTTGCTGAAGTGCCCGTCGGTTTTTTTCCTCCACACGGCTTCGTCGTTGGAGTGCTTGCTCGCGATGAAGAATTGGAAGATGTTGGAGGGCGTGTTCCGTTGTGTGGTGGAGGCCTTCAAACCACTGCCACAAAAGTTGGCAGGCTGTGCGCGCGGCAATCGCCGACACGATCGATGAACACGTACACGATCTTCAGTCTTTCTTCCGTTTTTCTCCAGTTTCCACTCAAGTTTTATCAACGCTTGCGCTTCATCCTCCATTTGATTCAGCCCTACTCTCGTCAAAAACCTGCCTCAAATCCACTAATCAATGAATATGTTGAAGCTACAGCATCGGACGGAATGTCCTTGCGCGCCTCAGGCTAAATTTTCACTTTTCAGCCGCTCGTTGGCCAAACTCGGATGCCCCTCTGATTGTGCACGACGTAACTCAAATACAACATCCTCGACTCGGGGCCTCGAGGGCTATCTATTTTTTCTGCATGTGCCTAAGAGCTGCGGGTTTTAAGACGGTGCACCCTTCTCTCTCTCTCAGGCTCACGTACATATCTCAGCCTGACACTCTTGTCTACTCCTTCGTCCTTTCCAACCCAGCGAGCACAACAGTACTACGATCCCAAGGAGCTTGGCCGCAGCGAATCTTATCGGGTGAGTCTGACGGATGCAAGCAAAATGAATACCGCTTATTAAAATTAATCAGTTAACCATGAACAACTCGTTGACATCGACAGGGACAAATCCTCCGTTCGTATGGGTCTCGTCGTCGACAACTCGCGGGACGTTCCAAATATTCTCCCTGTGTGCAAGCACAACCGTCATCTGCATCTGGAGCGCGGTGCACAGGGACATCCCGCCGAGACGCCTCACCGGATCTCGGTCGTATGCATTACAAGCCACCTGGGTGTTCTATGCATTGTTCCTCCCGGAGTTCGTGTTCGTCTACGCGCTCAAGCAATTCCTCGATGCGAGACGCTTGGTCGATAGATTCAACAAACATAGCGACGCAAAATGCAAAACGCGTTGGTTCTTGTTCTGGAGAAAATGCGAAAACAAGAAGGACTCTGGCTTGGAAGTGCGTTATAGTTTTGTTATCATTCTTTACTCGTTCTGACCCGTTCTGCTTTAAGGACAAAGAAAGTCTAATCAATCACAAATCCAAGACCAATGGATCCACACCGCCCACTCTCGTCCATGCTTTCTACGCGCTGATGGGTGGATATGTATTCGATGTTGATGTGTCCACATCTGACACTCAGCCCGAGAGCAGAAACAACGAGAGAATACGCGCAACAATCGAACTAGCTGGCATCCAATTCCTCATGAAACATGATCCTGACATCATCCCAATTCCACCAGTCACGTCGATCACCGACAGATCGAAGTCGAACGGCTTAAATAAGGCATTGCTTATCGCCCAATTGACATGGTTTTGCACCAGCTGCATATCCCGCCTCATCTCACGCTTACCCTTGACTCTCCTGGAGGTCGTCACGGCGGCCCATGGACTCTGTACTCTCGCAACGTACGCGGCATGGTGGCACAAACCCTTGAATGTCGAGGAGCCGACTGTGGTTATGGGCGAACGTGCTAGAGAGGCGTGTGCATTCTTGACAATGGTTCACAACGAAAAGATCAAGCCTCTGAAAGAAGAAGCCAGATCCGCTTCCACGGCCGACCGCGATACAAATTTTCAGGCGAATTTGGCACTTGCGCTGAGGGCGGCGAACCGATATGCAATCTCGGATGAAGAGCTTGAAAATCTAAGCAGAGAATTTCTGGTCGTCAGTCCGCCAACTGAAACGGAATCGACGATCAAAACTGCGTTGAATCTTCTTGACCAATTGCTCAGCGCTTCCAGTCTCTCCGGATCTGGGAGATTCTCCTCCACAGTCAGTGCTGTTTGGACGTCTTTGACTTCCGTGTATGGCTTGGTGCATTTATTTGGTTGGAACGCTCAGTTTCCGACCATGGTGGAACGAATCCTGTGGCGTATTGCTACTGTTGCCATCTGTTCGTGCGGAGCATGTTTCTCGGTGTCTGCCTTGTATGCTGCCTTTCTTGACGATGCTGCAAAGTTGCACAATACATTAAAACCTTTTTTGGTCTTCGTAAAATACTTCTTCTGTATCAGCGCAGTGATCATCATTCCTCCTTTTTATCTACTCAGTACCTTGTACATCCTGGTCGAAAGTATTCGCCAGCTCTTTTACTTACCACCCGAGGCGTTTGTAGTCGCCTCGTGGTCCAATTACTTCCCCCACTTTTCTTGATTACATTACATCCTGCATTTCCCATTTTGGCGCCAAGGAGCTCTCTGTTCTTGTAGGCTTTGGACATATGATACTTGTATTTGCTTGGACAAATGCATGGACATTCTATCATTTTGATATCGTCAATTTCTTGCCAGTGTAATATATGCTATAATTTGTACCCGGGATCCACGAACATAAGGTGGGAGAGTAAAATTTGCGGTGAGGTTTGAGCTGGACGGTGCACCGATATCCGTCGACTTCATCCTATCGGGGTGCCGAGAACGGATAGCCAGGGGTAGAAACCGACTTTTTTCAGAGATTCTATTTGATTTATCCAGGAACTAGGCTCCCGTCGGTTTTGAAAGGTTGGTGGCGAGCACGCGCAAGCGGCGCAACGTATTGCAGGCAATTTGCAGCTCCCCGGACCATAAACAACGGACGTAGAATACCGCAGAGCAAGTTCTTCCGGATTTTGAGACCGCTGTGACGACTGAGCTATTGCCAAGGTTTTAGCGGCGTCCATTTAAAAATACGGACAAGTGAACTTGAGCCTGAGCTGAGTGAGCTCGCGGTCTCGACTTGAAGCTTGCGGTCGAAAGAGTGGAGTTGGCGATCGCCATGATAGCTTTTCGCATCGATTTATCGACGCGAGCATACGCCCTGCCCTCTGAGATCGCGCGTAGAGACGCCCGAATAAACTGTTATTGACGACAATCAGTTTTGAAGAATACGTCCGCAATATGTTGCAGAAATCTGGATCGTGCGGCTCCCCAAGCTTGGTGTCGATAGACAGCTTAAAATTTGCATGATGGTTTACATCAAGTTGGATGCATGGACTTGAACGGCAAGAAGGTGTTTCGCGGCAGGCCTAGAGCCCTTCGACCATTTCGTTTTCGTAGAGAACGCTGAGTAAATTGGTCCGTTGAGTAGATAGATTCGATATGTCGGTTGTAGCGCGCTTCATGTCGCAGAGTCAATCTTCGAGGAAACGAGACTCTCTGAGCAGCGAAGGAAAGCTTCAAGGAGAGTGAGTCTGCACGACCACAACCTTCACGCCGGGCATCGGGATTTCGAGTATACGAAAGAGGTCGCCGATCAAACGATCGTCTGCCCTAGAAATCGCATAGATGAACAATACTGCATGATAAAGGGACTCACGAAACGAAGCCGAATTACTGTTTCGAAGTATAAACGATCACTGAGCACGATCTCGAGAGAGTATCTGTAGGAAATACGAGTGCTCACCAGTCTCTCAATTACCGAACTTGTATCGCTCATTGCCCGGCCCAGTCGCATCCGTACTTCATCAAATTATAAGAAATTCATCCCTTGTCAGTGATTCAGCGTAAGTGACGAGACATTGCACTCACCTTTCCAGACGGTCGTGAGTGAATCTCGTGAAAGAAGGAAGCAAGCACGCTTTTGTACCCGTCAGAAAATTCATAGACGAAAACAAGATTCTGCTTCAAGCACAGAAAGTCAGCTGGAGTCACGGTAGTCGTCAGGATATTTACCTCACATACGGGAGAATCTATTCATGAATTTATTGAACGAGGTGCCATTGCCGTGACAAATTAGCGAGTGCTCTCGACACCTCCCTTTGCCCGCGCCGTGCTCACTTAAGCGAGGGTTTGCTATGCATTTCTGGCGTCTCCTGGAGGGTCGATACCGGTCGATAATTGCAGCGCCGTTTTAGCAGAGCGATATTGGGCTCCGAAGGCCAGTGCTCTTGCTTTTCAACGAAGACGACGACATAAGTAATAAGCAAATGGAAGTTGAGGGAGACGTACGGCGAGAGCGGGTGCTGTATTGTGACGACAGTTGGTTAGGAAGGTCCTCTCGGAGATTGGTGTTCTATCTTTCACTAAGGTTATTCTCCGGTGGTACTCGACGACAGGCTGGAGCTTGGATTTTGTTGGGTGTCGCTGGAATCGACCGGTTTAAAGTCGATTCAACCGTGTCGAGCAACAATTGCTAGCTTCGTCCTTTAAATTCTTTCTGCGGTGGACATCGATGAGTTCATTACGCAGAAACAACTTCTGAACGTTACTCACCAGATTCATGGCCAGAGCCTCCTCTCGAAACCTTCTCCTCGAATTCAATATATCTTCTACGGTTTTCGGAAAGACGCTGATGATTGGCGCCTCCTGGTATTTGACATCTCCAGGTCCCTCAGAAATCCTTCAACAGTCGCTGAGAAAATTTGTGACATACATTTGATGGAAATTGAGCAAAAAGAGCACACACCAATAGCCTGTACATCGCGAGGAGCCGCAATAGTGCGCGCAACTTGAACGAAAGGGGTGATGGGGATGTTTGGCAGTTGTCGCATCTCGTTATAATTATGGTGATAGTGGTGATACGATTGAATTCGGAAAGTAGACTTCCAAGTTGTGAGTACAAAGATGGGTTTCATCGCCTCGTTCGCAAACAATCTGCCAGTGGGCACAAGGCGGCCCGATTTTACACATCTCCGTCCACGTCGCCCGAGATATAACGCTTATGAAGACCTGTGGCAGCCTTGATAATATCAGTTCTGCATCTGTATAGATCTAACGAAATGAAGTCATCAAGCAACTGAACTCGTGGCAGAAATTTTCCGAACATACCAAGTTCATAGCGCTCCGGTTATGCCTGCTTTGCTGAAGTGCCCGTCAGTTTTTTCCCCTCCATACGGTTTTGTCGTTGCAGTGCTTGCTCGCGATGAAGAATTGGAAGATGTTGGAGGGCGTGTTCCGTCGTGTGGTGGAGCCTTCAAACCACTGCCGCAAAAGTGGCAGGCTGTGCGCGCGGCAATCGCCGACACGATCGATGAACACGCGCACGATCTCCAGTCTTTCTCCAGTTTCCACTCAAGTTTTACTACCAACGCTTGCGCTTCATCCTCCAGTTCAGCAATCCTACTCTCGTCAACAACCTGACTCAAGTCCACTAATCAATGAATATGTTGAAGCTGCAGCAGCGGACGGAATGTCCTTGCGCGCCTCAGGCAAAATTTTCACTTCTTAGCCGCTCGTTGGCCAAACTCGGATGCCCCTCTGATTGTGCACGACGTAACTCAAATACAACATCCTCGACTCAGGGACCTCCAGGGCTGTCTATTTTATCGGCATGCGCCTAAGAGCAACGGGTTTTGAGACGGACAGGCGTGTACCCCCCACCCCCCTCTCTCTCTCAGGCTCACGTACATATCTCAGCCTGGCATCCCCGCCTGCTCCTTCGTACTTTCCAACCCAGCAAGCACATTAGTACTATAGTACTGCGGAGCCTCGTCGCAGCGAATCTTATCGGTGAGTCTTACAGGCGCAAGCAAAACTGAATACCGCTCATTCAAATTATGATCAATTAGTCAATCATGAACGACTCGTCCCATAATCATACATTTCTCTCGTCGACAGGGGTGAACCCTACATTCGTATGGGAGTCGTCACCCAAGAAACGAGGAACATACCAGATTTTCTCGCTGTGCGCAAGCACAACCGTCATTTGCATCTGGAGCGCGGTGCATAGGGACATCCCGCCGAGACGCCTCACCGCGCTCCGATCATATGCATTGCAGGCCACCTGGGTGTTTATTGCATTTTTCCTCCCGGAGTTGATATTTGTTTTCGCACTCAAGCAACTCCTTGATGCGAGGCGTATGGCCAAGAAAATTTCCAAGAATTGTGTTCCGCCCACGACGCCTCATAGAACGAATCGGTTTATGTTTTGGAGAAAGGCCATGGACGATCATGCAGCTAGTTTCGAAAAAATTGTTGATTCGGAGGTGCGTCTCGGCTACTCTATATTTCGAATGAACTCACCTCATAATAACATTTAGCCTCAGAATGAGCTCGACCAAAACACTAGGAATGGGTGCATTCGACCACAATCACAACCTTTCACTCTTGTCCACGCGTTTTATGCAACAATGGGTGGTTACGTCTTCGACGTCATCCAGCCTTCAGAGGATACTGTGGACGAGGAAGACAACGACAGCGTCCGTGCTATTTTACCTGCGAACCAAGACCAGGCTAGGACGCGTGCGATCATCACACCAGATGGTGTCCGTTTCCTCATGGAACACGATCCCGATCTCATTCCAGATTTGTCGGAATTGTCAATCAAATCCAGATCGAAGTCAAATGGCCTCAACAAAGCGTTGTTAGTTTTCCAGCTTTTGTCGTTCTGTTCCAGTTGCATATCCCGCCTCGCCTCACACCTACCCTTAACTCTCCTTGAGGTCGTTACGGCGGCTCATGGATTCTGTACTCTCGCAACGTACGCGGCGTGGTGGCACAAGCCCTTGAACATCGAGGAGCCGATTTTGATCACTGGGGAACGAGCTCAAGAGGCGTTCGCTTTCTTGACGATAGTTGGAAGAGGAGACATCGACCCTCTGAAAGAAGAAGCCAGATCCGTTTCCTCAGCCGACTGCAAGACAGACTTGAAGTCAGAAATGGCGTCTGCGTTGAGGGCCGCGAAGCGATTTGGAATATCTGACGGAGAGCTTGAAAGTCTGTCAAAGGTCTCTATGTTCCATCTTGCGCCAGACGAGTCAATTTCGATCTGGGAATCTATGCTAGATCCTTTAGGACAGATCTTCGGCGCCGTAGGCTTCAACAGCGACAATGATGACGATGGACTTTGGATTATTCTTACGTTATGTTCGCCCACCGTGTATGGCTTGGTCCACTTATTTGGTTGGAACGCCCGGTTTCCGACTACGGTGGAACGAATCCTGTGGCGTATTATCACTGTTTCCATTTGTTCGTGCGGAGCATGTGCTTCGGCGTTTGGCGCATTTCTTGCCGTTCTGGACGACGTTGAATGGCAGCACAAGGCATCAAAATGTTTTGGGGAAATCGTGACAACCTCCTTGGCTGTCGTCGTCGTGATCATCATTCCTCCTTTATATCTACTCTGTACCCTGTACCTCCTCGTCGAAAGTATTCGCCAACTCTTTTATTTACCACCCGAGGCATTTGTAATCGCTTCCTGGTCCAATTACTTCCCCCACTTTTCTTGATTTTCGTACTTGTATTATTTTAGGCGCGGGATGTTCTATGTTCTTGTAGATTTGGGGAGTACGATACCCGTATTTTCCCGGTGAGGTACACGGATATTCGGACGATTTGACATCGTCCGTTTCTTATAATATATCCTATAATTTGTATCCGGGATCCACAAAATTAAGGCGGTAGAGAAAAATTTGCAGTGAAGTTTGAGCTGGTCCGTCCACCAATAACCATCGACTTCATCCTATCGGAGTGCCGAGAACAAAGAGCCAGGCGTAGAAATTGACGTTCTTTCAGGGATTTTTTTCGATCTATCCAGTGACTAGGCTCCCGTCGCTTCCGAAAGGTTAGTGGCGAGCGCGCGCAACGAGTTCAAGCTTCCAAGACCTCAACAACGTGCGTAGCAGAGCAAGAAAAAGCAAGTTAATTTTGACGCGGTATCGACTGAGTGGTCGCAGAAGTACCAGTAGGTGAGCACGCAATCTTGGCTTGGAGCGCAAACGGAAGACTAATTGGCGATCGCCATGATGGGTTTTCGCATCGAATTATGGATGCGAGCATCCGTCCTTCTCTCTGAGGTGGCGCATAGAATCGCCCAAATAAATTGATGTTGACGAACCTTCTATCAATTAGGTGTTTAGGGGACGCGTCCGCAATCCACCGCAGGAATCAGCATCGTGCGGTTTTTCAGACTTGGTGTCGTCGTCGTATCTCGTGGATCGCTGTCGTGATGTCGTGGATACATCGACGAGTTCTTTGTGAGTAAATGCGGACGCAAATCGTTTCCCCTTGATAAAGCCTTGAATGAAGCGCGAATTGGAGTAGTCCTTTGGTGGTCTCGGTGCCAGTGCGTACTGGTAATGGGAGATTGAAGCTTTCGTCGCTCCCAAAGGTAGCAAAATTTCTGAAATCGTGTCACCGACGCTGAAGAGATAGAATTCATTCGCGATTCATTGCATGAGCAGGAGTTCGATGAGAGTGACGGTGACTCGTCGATGAACATGAGAGACAACAGCTGCAGTCACGACACGAACCACGCGCGATGTGGACGCGTGTTTGGCGTCGCGTAGCCGACTCACGTTGACGTCTCTTCCTCTTACCTCTCATCATTGAAGTTCATTCTCTTCGTCTAGGACATCGCCAACTCTATCTTCTTGTGAAACAAAAGAGACTGAACATTTCCTGGATGGTCGAGGGGGATTGGTGGACCGGTGCTGTCACTTCCAGGATGTGGAGTCTCAAATAGGTGTACAGTGCGTCACAACGAAGCTCTCTTCAAATCGTTATTTTTGAAACGGCTTTCTCTCTTACACTTACATTCAAATCATAATTTCAAGCTGTTTAGAGGACGTGAATACCTCCAATGAATCCATGGTCGTCAAGCTAGCGCTGGACTTCAAACGGGTGCCGCGGATGTCGCTCAGCGTCTTCAGATTATTTTCCTCATGAGCCGTTCGTCCCAAATTTACGATAAATCCTCTGCAGGTATGCGTCTAAAAGAATAGAAATGTGGCTCGATCGCTGAAACTGATCGTTCCATCTGATTAGATCAAACCGAATACGTGAAAATCGCATTGAAGCTCGCAACGAGGACACTATGTATGTGAAGTGAACGTCTTACATCAGTCTCTGAGATCTGCCGTTAAGGCGTCGTCCTTCGGAATTCCTCCATTGCTGCAGTGACAGCAACAACATGTTACATTCTGCTTCCAGTCGCAGACGCCAAAGGAGATCCTCCGTCATTCGAACATCTGTCACTCAAATCAAAGAGAAATAAGACAACTCGAATATTTGAAAGAGTAAAACATTCATGAACGGTGCTCTCGCTTCTTGGAAGGCGCGAAGATGAAAGGGGCAATTATACAGCATTTCTCATTCGTAAGTGCATTATTCGGTTGCTCCTGTCTCCACAGACTAGATCGTCGCTGGAGATAATAAATTACTGCTTGCTTTCCAGTGCTCTGAATCTCAGCCTTGGTGCGGCATCGGCGGGTGGCAGCTTTGGGTGACTGTAAGTAAGATCTCTCCATCCGTCGCCCTCCCTTGCAGCTTCATCGAGTTTCATCGCAGCTATAAATTCCCAACCACATCACAACGGTCAATCGACTGACTGGTGCCATGAGCCGAGGCAGAGGCAGAAAGCAACTCCTCTGGTACGTTGCTACTGAATTACGAAGAAAAAATGTAGTGAAATATGCTATTTATAGTACACGCAGCCTTGAAGTCTTGAGGATGAGACAGTCCAATCACTGGGTGTTCTCGCAATGCACTCAGCGGAATCTGAATAGATTGGTTACATTCCATTTCATCGTCTCGTTGCTCTTACTCTTCGGTCTTTACCACCGCGATGTCATCCTTCGCCGTCGGACTCACCTGGACGCCCTGGTATGCCCAACGGATGTTGCCCCACCGGATATTCCCGAGCCAAACCCTACGTCGCTGGCGATTTCCCTTGTGAAAGGGTTGTTTACAACTGTACAAGATGCAGCTCGAGCGATCACCTTTGGTGACCCAACTTTGCTCCTCCTTAACCTCCTTCTGCATCTTAGCATGCAACTCTACGAGCAATCCGGCTTCTGTGACAAACAATGCTGGAAAGGGGCTGCAATCTCGGCGACTGCAAGGCTCAGATACCGACGAATGGACGAACATTCCATCATGCATCCGATTCGAAGTCGGCCGACACACTTGCTGATGCCATTCTGCCTAATTGATCATGCATGTATCGCGAAGAACAGAAGATCTTTGGGTTGAAATTTTGGGCTCAATCGCGCACGTCTGTTGAAATAAGGAGGGGGACGAAGATGAAGTTGGTGGACCCGAAAACACTCACTCCTCCGCATTTATGAACGTCTAGCAAGACGCACAGAAATATTACTATGACGTCGGAGTAGAGGGTGCGTCGCTGAAATTTTACGAAAATAATCACGATGTATCCCGAGACTGACGATGCGTGTCACAGAGATTGCACGAATAAGCGAATCGGGCGAATCTAAGGAAACCAGACCGACGTATGACATCTACCATTCCTCAGGCAAGTAGCACTCATTTATGTCCATTCTAACACACTCAACCGCCGCGTAGAAACCCAACTCTCCAGAACTTGCTCTCGGGATGGCGATCTACGACAGTGGCTATGTCAAAGGCGATAGAGTACGGGGAATGTTAGTACAAAACGCAAGCGGTGAGAGCTATTCTGCCGCGGCTCAGCAGTGCCTGCAAAACTACGCTTTTCGAAACTCGAATTCCAACGCTTAGTAATGAGAACATCAGACGCGTCGTGGATTCTTGCAGGAATAAAAGGTGAGTTGAGCTCACTTATCCGGGAAATGCATTGGATTTGAACGCATACATCCGGGGTTCCAAAGCGTAAATGGACGAGCATTGTATGCGAGTAATATACGTACACGATGGGTATATGCGCCTGTTCGAAATTAATTAACATTTTTGCTGATGCATTCTGGTGCAGATGTTTCGTGTACCCTGGAATGTAGAGTTCAAACGTGCAACTATGATATCTCGACTGTCGGGGCACCGGGCATTATAAAACAGCGTTAACATCGGTAGATTCGATTCGAATAGAAAGAACGATGGGTCCTCTGAATTTCAATACTAGTAGATGTGGAACCAGTTTTAGCAATGGCGGCGCACAATACACAACGTTAGCGGGCGAGGATCACTGTGTTCTCCTCGCCGCAGGTGCGTTGTTGGTTTGGAGAGTTTCGAGTCGATATTCACTTATTGACGATCCGAGCCCACAGAGCTTAGACGATGGAATATCATGAACAATCCCTACGCTGTATTCGAATTAAACTACTCCAATCGTACGTACTGATTTACACGCCCACTATGGCTGGAAACGACGCATAGATCTGACTTTGAGTTGGCCGGGGAGGTAGCCACCTCGTTGGTCCCTTTTAAGACCCGTTATTGCGTTGAAGTCGTCGTGCGTGTCATTGGCGCTCAAATAGGATCAACGAGGATTTCAAAAACGAGTGACCAGAGTTTTTCAGATGCAGCGCAAAAGTGCATGAACACAGAGGAGTACAGGAGTTTTGCGAGTTCGTATGGTGTGAGAGTATTCTAGTATAAAGCTATCGTTACGTAGAGATGATAGCACTTTTAAATATCCTCCTAAAATTATACCTACGTTTACTGGAAACTTTCATCCTGTCCGTAGCCTTTGTGACGCGTGACGGATTGCACCAGTCAAGCTGATGACTGGTCACAATTTAGTATCTCCGATCTTTTCGCCTCTACTCATACCATTTGGAACGCGCGAAACTTTCGGATGAAGCATGGCGTCTCAATAGCTGTCACGATAAAGTGGCTAATGAGCCTTACTCAAGCGAGTTGCCGAGAGCCATTATTCCAAGCACGATACAAGCGCCCTGGGCGCCTTTACTGGTATAAAACAGTGCGCCGACGCCGCTTGGATTTCATCATCTCTCTCGAAACATTTTTGCAGCATGACTTCTTATGCAGTCACAGGCTCCTCGCGAGGATTAGGAGTGAGTTCATATGTCCTCCAATGTTTTGAAATGTCGTCTTGAATTATCCCCTCCAGCTTGGATTTGTCCAGGCTCTTGCCGCCGATCCTTCAAACACTGTCTTCGCGCTGGTCAGAAGTATTTCGGCGGCGCCGAAGTTGCATGAGTTCGTCGCAGGACATGCGCACAAGAACGTCCACATTTTAGAGGCGGATAACACTAATGTCGCGTTAATTAAGGTAAGCTTCATGCAGAATATATCCCATAAACGACTGGCACTTATCTTACTTTACGATTTTGTTAGTCTGCGGCTGAAGAAGTAGCAAAGGTAACTGGCGGAACTTTGGATGTCCTGATTGCCAATGGTTCTCTCATGCATCACGAGAGGAACAAGCTTATGCTGGATGAATTGTAAGCATTGAATTAAAGTGCAAGCGTGCTGTCTGTTCACCCACAATGCGAATCATTCAGCCCGGACGACAAAACTCTGGAGGATGATCTACTGACTTTCGTGAGTACTGGAATCTATCAATGACTGTCATGATATTTAACAAGACGAAGTACAAAATCAACGTCATTGGAACGATACATGTGATCAACGCCTTCCTACCACTGCTCCGAGCGGGCAAGACGAAGAAATGCATAATTATCGGGTCAGGCGTCGGCTCTCACAAGATGGCGCGACGCACCGAAGTCGTCGATAATTCGGGATACGCGATGTCCAAGGCCGCGCTGAACATCGCGGCGGTGAGATACGCGTCGAAGTACAGGAAGGAAGGCGTCATTTTCTTGTCCATGACACCGGGCTTCGTCAGAACTCTTGAAGGCCGTGAGTTCTATTTTTTTCCCCACTATCATCTCTGTGACGCCTCTGGACGACGCAGTACTGACCTATCTGCGTTTCGTTTTCTTTTAGCACCGGAAGAGGTGGAGAAATTCTTCTCGGAGGCGGAGGCGAAGGTTCGAGAGAAATTCCCTAAGTATGAAGGGGCTATCACAGTCGAGCAAGCCGTGCGCGACCAGCTTGCAGTCATTGCCAGTGTCACGATTGACCGAAGCGGTGACTTTGTCAGCCGCACTGGAACGAACGTCGAAGGTTAATTGATTCGCGAGCGGGTCATGTATTCTGAGCACTCCAGATATTGATGTATTCTTGCATCTACGTCCAATCAAGTCAATCCATGTTGTATACGGGGTTGAGACCGGTGAGAATACGCACTTTTTTGAAATAATCCTGACGAGTGCCGATAAATTCGGCATGCGGAACAGCGTCGTCAGCGCTTCACCTGCCGTTCGGCAGTAATACCAGCTATATATAAGAGGCCTCAACGTGAAGCTATCTCTTGTTCACTAAGTCCATCATCACCATCCAAGACTGAAATCACGGACCAGTAGACTCACTTTGCAGAATGTCCGAATCTCCCGCTGTTGAGTATCGCAGATTGGGCAAATCTGGCCTGCGAGTTTCGGTGCCCATCGTGAGTCCATCAGATGCATTTCAAAGAGCACATATGGGTATCCAGCTGATTTGACGAATAGCTTGGAGCCATGAGTCTTGGAAGTGATAAGTGGGGTGTAAGTATCATGATGGTCTAATGATTTCCGAGATAACCAATTGTTGACTATGAATGTCCATGCAGCCATGGGTTGTCAACGAAGAAAAGGTACGGTTTTACTGGCGTCAATCTGATCAATCCTAAATGCTTCTTGATTAATGACATTCGCACCTGCAGGCCATGCCTGTACTCAAGGCAGCATGGGATCGTGGTGTCACGACGATCGATACAGCGAATGCGTATTCAAATGGCGAATCCGAAAGGATCATCGGGAAATTCTTGAAGCAGGTGATCTTGAACAAATCTCTCGAATGCCTCAGCATTTCTCATACGCCCGTGATAGTATAACATACCGAGAGAGAAAGTGCTCATCCTCACTAAATGTTTCAGCCTCGTCCACCCCGACCCGGGAATGCATACGCATTTCCATCCGAACCTGAAGAACGAGCGGGACTTCGTCAATCAGTCTGGGTTATCGCGCTCGGCGATCTTCAATGCTGTTGACGCGTCGCTGGAGCGCTTGCAGACCACGTACATCGATCTTTTGCAGATCCACCGGTTCGACCCGAATACGCCTGTGGAGGAGACGATGAAGGCGTTACATGATCTTGTTCAGTCCGGAAAAGTGAGGTATATCGGGGCGAGCTCGATGCGAGCGTGGCAGTTCTCGGAGATGAACCACGTTGCGGAGAAGAATGGATGGACGAAGTTCGTGAGCATGCAAAACGAATATTCGCTCTTGTATCGCGAGGAGGTTTGTGGACTCCCAGCTATTGAACGGCAGATAATATGTGTCTTAATTGACGATAATATAACCAGGAACGAGAGATGATACCATACTGCCTTGCGAATGGCATTGGGTTGATTCCCTGGGGACCTCTCAACGCCGGTACCCTCGCCAAGCCCTACGGAACGGAGTCCGTACGACAAGCCGCATTCAAGGGAACAGCATTCGAAACGAAGTACAGCGACGCAGATAAGCAGATCGTTGAGAGAGTCGGCGAGATTGCGAAGAAAAAGGGCTGGACGATGGCTGAGGTGTCGTTGGCTTGGATGATGGACACCGTTTCGAGTCCTATCGTTGGCGTTAGCTCGGTACGCTTTCAAGACACCATATACGTTTGCGCTCTTAACTAGGTTTTCTTCTGATCGCAACAGCCCCAGCGTCTCGAGCAATCGATTTTAATTGGTAAGAGTCTTTCAAAGGAGGAGAAAGAATACCTTGAAGAACCGTAAGCGATTGACCGTTTTTTTTACAAGATGTCATCGAGCTTACAATCTTTCCAGCTACCTTCCGAAGAAAGTTCGAGGCCATCTGTAATCTGTGTCAATACCCTGTAATATATATTAGAAACAAGAGCAGAAACGAAGGAGGACTCGCCGCAAAGAATGCTCACGAACTCAGAGAAACTTGAAGACTTCAGCCTTGAGCTTGAAGAAGTTATTACCATCCCATGTTCACGAGTTTTCCTCTCATGCATTATGCGCTGTAGAGAGCATGCCGTGAAGCGCTTCAAATTTATGAGGATGGTGGCGGAAACGTTGAAGTCTGAATCGAACGAGAAATTTCCGAGTCCCCTCGCGCAGGCGGTTGTGATTGGCCCGGCCATCCCCGATTTGATGTTTGGCCGCATCAACTGTCGTCGTCGTCGTGGCGTTGCTTGAGGGCGGCGACGACGACGACGACGACGCGCTCAACGACGTCAAACATCATTTAGAGGCTTTGCAATTGCTTCAAGCGTGCATAATGCGAAATTTGGAAAGGCGTGAGGATAATCGTTCTCCCGAGGCACGTCTAATAGAACCACCTCGCTGTATTTCAGGCTCGTGGTCGACCACCTGACGGAAGTAAATCACTTCCTGGTTTCCCTTCAGTTCTTCAGTCTTGTAGCGGTGGACAACGAGTGTGAGACCACTCTGGCTTGAACATCCATCTGTGGCAGCATTTTTCATAAACGTTGAACGCGATCATGTCTGGAACCCCTGCTGTTGAGTACCGTCGGTTGGGAAATTCTGGCCTACGAGTCTCTGTACCAATCGTAGGTCATCGAGTGTTTTCACGAGTGCATGATGATCAAGCCTTTGCTTTCTTCATTCAGCTGGGTGCTATGAGCTTTGGAAGTGATAAGTGGGGCGTGCGTGCTATTCTATTCCTTTCGTTGTAGTGTGAAAGCTTATGGACTTGTAACCCTCAGCCATGGGTTATCAACGAAGATAAGGTATGTCTCGCTGTACCGGCTTACTGGACTACCGCTGAAAATGATTATCTTCAGGCTATGCCTTTGCTCAAAGCAGCATGGGACCGCGGCGTTACGACAATCGATACCGCAAATGTTTACTCAAACGGTGAATCAGAAAGGATCATTGGCAAATTCCTCAAGCAGGTGATTCAGAAGCTCTTTTCTCAAATTCGAACACCACTCCGAACCTTGAACATCATAGTACAACATCCCGAGGGACAAGGTGCTCATCTTCACCAAATGCAACGGCCTCGTTCATCCCGACCCAGGAGTCCGCACCGTCTTCCAGCCAAACCTACGGAACGAACGCGACTTCGTCAATCAATCTGGTCTATCTCGTGCGGCGATCTTCAATGCTGTCGACGCATCATTGTCGCGTCTTCGATTGTCATATATCGACCTACTCCAGATTCATCGGTTTGATCCCGAAACGCCAATTGCAGAGACGATGAAGGCGCTGCACGATCTCGTGGAGTCCGGAAAGGTCAGGTACATCGGTGCGAGCTCCATGAGGGCGTGGCAGTTCGCAGAGATGAACCAAGTGGCGGAGCAGAATGGTTGGACGAAGTTTATTAGCATGCAGAACGAGTACTCGCTTCTGTACCGGGAGGAGGTGAGTGGTCTATCAAATTTCAGAGCGCTCGGACATTAATATTGGCATCGAAAGGAACGAGAGATGATACCATACTGCCTGAAAAACGGCATCGGCCTGATTCCATGGGGCCCTCTTGCCGCAGGTAGCCTTGCCCGTCCATTTGGTACCAATACGGTCAGAAACGACTCAACGAAGGGTACCGTATTCGAAGCGAAACACAGTGATGCGGACAAGCTTGTGATCGAGCGCGTGGAGGAACTCTCAAAGAAGAAGGGCTGGACGATGGGCGAAGTAGCTTTGGCGTGGATGATGGACACCGTTTCAAGCCCTATCGTCGGTGTGAGCTCTGTACGTCGCATAATTCGACTGCTTGCTACTGTGTTCTAACAGCTAAGCGCCTTATCAGCCCGAGCGATTGGAGCAGGCTATAATAACGGGTAAAAAGCTCACGAAAGAGGAGAAGGAGTATTTGGAAGAGCCGTGAGTTATACTTGCCAGTTTTTTCCTCCTCTGTCAACTTCTGACCTTTCAATCAAGGTATGCTCCGAAGAAAGTGAGAGGTCACCTGTAAGATGGAATGCATGAAAAGAGATACAAATGTGATAAGTCAAGTGGAACATTGGAACTCGAATAAGGTAGAGTTGACTCCATAAATTTCTTGTTGAAACCCGTACTGATTGGTATGCGAGACAGCGAACAAGTAGATATCGCCGTAGTCAATGCAGTCAATGCAGAATGCGATTTTGAAGAGAGTATTTGGCCATCGCGGTCGAAACATCAATCTCCTCAAACGTGAAACCTTGGCCACGTCTATATCTTCAGTCTCTCGGTAAAATTGCGATTCCGAAGTCGTGTATGAGATCTCTGGGTTCTTCTCTACTCGGGGTTTTAGTTCGTTTCCCGACATCCTAACTCCATTTCAGATTTTCAAAAGTCCATCCTCGCTGGCGCTTCGAAGACAGTCCAGCATCCTCATCTTCTTTGTAGATGTAGGAATCAAGATTGACGAAGCCTTCAGGACGAGACTGCGATTCAATATATGGCATTGATGTCATGATGAATGTGTTGGATGCGAAATACTGAACATCAGATGGTTGCGCTTGTGAGAGATTTTTGTTCTCTCCTTATGATTTTGAGCGCGAGCTGATGCTTTCTCCAGATCCAAGGTAGGCCTATAATATGAACGCACATGGGCTGGCGTACTGATGAAAATCCTTGAGTTCTTGCTGGGATGATGTTCGGCAAGATCATTATGGTGTTGTTGCATATAGTACATGAGCTTGATATCAAAATATCAATCTAAGTGTCCGCGCTTTCTAATGTCCCGTCTCGTCGTCTCCGAGCATGAGCGTCAGAGCTCGAGAGAACCTCCACCGCATCCGACGCGTCTTCAACAAGAGAGTCAGCGCTCAGCAGTGCGCGCGCCTCTTCGTTACGATGGCCGTCTGCGACGATCGCTGACGTACTTCTGCTTCGAGAGAAGTACTCATGCTGCGGTCTCGCAGTCGCAACCGATCCCGTTCGCGAAGCGACACCGCCTCCAAATGTCCCGGTGCTGCTATTGCTACGTGGTATCCGCGCCGCCGATCCTCCTCTCGAATAACTGGAGCCGTGAGGGTGATGATGAGACGAGCCACGAGCATGAGAGTGAGATTGCGATCGAGTTCGTTGGTGTAGGGGTTTGCGCCCGGGTTTGTAGAGGAAGGATTGTGTGACGATGGTGACATCAAATAGAAGTGTTCCGCCCGAGCCAAGGAGGTATCTGACCAACAGATTAACTTAAGTGAAAACGAGAAAATCAACGATGACTCACGGAACGCTCTCTATGAGGAAAGCCATCGCCTCGGAATGAGGGGCGTCCAGTTTCGGAGATGTGAGAATGGAAAGAACGTAGAATGTGTTTCCGAGGAATGCAAACACGAACAGAAACATAGACAAGCCCTCAACTGACTTGCGCACGTACTTGTGGGTTGTTAGCGTGAATGTCGCGCGGGATCAATGTTAAGAACGTACATTTTTCCATATTTGAGGTAAACGAGATGTGAGGTATAATGTTGTGCACATCCAAGCCGACAAGCGGCCCAGGATTCGTTCCGTAGAGGGCTCTTCTCCAAATAAGAGGGTGGACATTCGATTTGGGCCATCGATATAATTTGCGTTGCTTGGTATTGAAAGCGATAGTGGGGTATCGTGCTCCATAACATATCCACCAACTTCTCGTCCTCCCAGCCTTGATCTTGCGACAGAGCCAATTCCGAACAGAGCCCATACGCCGAGGAATACAAGAGCAGCACTCTTGCGGCTGGCACGGGACTCTTTCCGTTCTCTCGTCGGACGGATATGAATTGTTTCTTGACTCTCGAGGTCTAGTCCCAGCGCGTCTATGGGAGAATCAATAACTTGCCGCTGTAATGGCCTACCACGACCACCAGAAACTTCCGGGTCTATGAAGAGTTGCTCTTGGTCGGGAGAATGTAAGATATCACGTCTAGTTGGGAACGGAGACATCGTAAGTGCGGGTCCCTGTCTTGTCCGACTTCTGCTTCCACCTCGCCCGAGTTGGCTGCCACCGCTAACGAGGCGTTCTTGACTCCAGGATACGTGCTTCCTCCCTGACTCGGAATGAAAGCTATCGGCGAGCGCAATGAGGGCTGCCTCATCAACTTCATCTTCAGCCTCGGCGGCTTCTGACTTCGTCAATTCCGCGTCGTCGACAGAACGCCATGAGTGAACGCGTTGGGGAGAGTACACGTCCTCCTCTGAGGCTGCCATCGCTGCTGCTGCGGCCACATTCGCGGCGGCGGCAGAGAGTTGACGATAATGCTCATGTTCAGTTGTATGTCTTCTGATCTGAGAGGCTCTTCGAGGAGCTACGCCGTGTTCTGCCTTCGTTTTCGAACGATAGTAGAAGTACTGGCTAAACAGCATCATGTCCACAGAGCAGAAGTACGACGCGAGGATCGTCTGCACACGACCAAATTTCATGAGTCAATTTCTCGATATATAGTTTATAAAAACGCACTTGGAAAGGTAGTTGATGTGTTAGAATACATCCCACAAGATTCGTAATGTCCCCTTCAATGATCGTGAGTTCATTCGCAATCTTTCCAAGTTGACGATATGGCGTAAGCACCTAACAGCCAGTTCAACAAGAACGGCATCGCAAGCCCCTCGCACGATTGCCTCTTTATATTCTCGAGGACTTGCCTGATGAAATTAATGAGTCGATATCGCGATCGTCTTGCGCCATTCGTGCGCACTCACGGGAACTGTGCTCCGAGCCAACATCCTATCGACACCCATCCAAACAGCCCACTCAACCATTCCGATCCCATTCTTCTGTACGAAAAGAAAGCTGACGGCGACGAATACCGCCCACGTCGATGTCGATGTCAAGGAGAAGCGAAGGTGTGTTGTCGTCGAGGGTGCATGGCAAGTTGTTCGCCTGCACGTCCGTCTTGCACGAATCCGGTAACTCAACCGACAGTCCACTCCACTCGGAAGACGTGGATTTGGATCGATACACAAGATCACAAAAATCTCAGAAGTTTACGATGTCTTGAATCTCCCGGTTCATGAAGAATTCGAAGTTGTACGTTCTCTAATTGCTCACAGTACGAGATATTTGAATCGGAAGTGGAGGAGGTTTTATGACAAAATATTCCTCAATGTTCTCTTCCCATTTCTCGCCGTTGAATCCATCACCAAACTTCATATCTAGCTGCTGTACGAGAAGGGCGGTCACCATCCTCATCTCTAACATCGCAAGATTTTTCCCAACGCAATTCGAAGGCCCCATCGAGAACGGGATGAACGCAAGCATATTCGTCGTGAATTTGGTTTCGGTGTCCTCCGTCGGCTTTAGCCATCTCTCTGGAATGAACTCATCCGGGTGAGGTGAGAAATAACGAGGATCTCGATGAAGTGCGTAAGGTGCGACGTCCACCGCGGTCCCCTCCGGGATAAATCTTTGAAAATAATGAGGCCGGCCGACGAAGAAAGCCATTCGTTTTACTCACTGAGAGGCGACCCATCTTCCTCCAGAGCCCGCCTGAGGTGCCCGCTGCAGATATACTGGCACAGGAGGCTGCAGCCGAAGAGCCTCGTTACTGGATAGCGAATCGGGAAGTAAGTATTGAGTTTGAGACTACGAAACGCAACTCACATGACGGCGTTGAGGTATGGGAGAGAAGACAGCTTGCTCGCGTCGAAAGGATGACCGTCGTGTATAGGGAACGCGGAGTTGATCTCTTCTCGAAGTCGCTTGTACGCAGATGGGTTTGACAACAAATAATAAAACAGAACGGTCATCGTCGAGGAGGTTGTATCCGATCCCGCGACGACAGCAATGCCAGCATCGGAAAGTACCTCGGGGAGTGTGAGTGGGACCTTGTCGACGCCGTCTTCATTCATCTGAAGAATGGTATGAATCGCAAAATCTCTCTCGCATTCGAGATCAGCACTCACGATATAATGGAAGACGTCTTTCGTCACAGCTCCGCGGGCCCTCCGGTCTTTAACACACTTCATAGCAAACTCCCGGAATTTGGAAAGACCCGCGGGTGTAATGGGTAGCTTTTCATAGATGCCAACGAACCAAGGAAGGTGCTGTATCATGGAGAGAGCCCTATTCATTTGATTAGTACGAAGATCGTACGACGAAGTGGGTTTCTTTTCTTACACTACAGTATGTGTCATCAAATCCATAATGCCGTGTCTGTCGCCGTCCCGGATGAACTCGAACCCTCCACCGAATCTGCAGACGAATCAGATACTCGGTGCTAACGGTGAAGGGGAAGGGGAATTCACAGCATGTCACCCATGATATCGAAACTGCGAATAAATTCATCAGATTTACAGCAAAAGGCAATGAATCGGGTGACGCACGTAAAGTAGGAATACCACTTCGTCAAGTCAATAGATCCACCGTTAGCAGACTGGGATACCAGCGCGTCGAGCAGCTGCAGTGACCTCTTCACGACAACCTCTTCGTAATCCTTTACCGCGTTGGTCGTAAAGGCTCTGTTCCACACCTTTCTTCGGCGAAGATGCTCGACAGGATCTCGAAGCATCTCGATGTTACAAATGCCATTGGGCGGTCTACGACCATCCCACACTATTGCAATTATTAGCTATGCCATCTAAAGTTTGCATTTGAATGCAGCTCACTTGGACCTTTGGGCATTCCGTCCGCGCCCAAGATGGGCGACAATGCGGAAACGTCTACGACTGATATTTCATTCGGACCTATTTCGGGATGAAATAACTTCGTCAGTGGAGGAAAACGATTGCAAGTTGGGTAAGGCTGCATACCGATTCTGACGATAGGACCGAATTCGTCATGAAGCTTTTTGATACGTAGATGTCCATCTCCTCTTTTCGCAAGAACTGCACCCAATAATTTTGAAGTATACAAGAATCGAGGACCAGGAAATTTGGCGAGAGGATGCCATGGAGAGATGCGGTAGAGCACAATCGAGAGCGAAAGCGCGCTCCAATAGACCGACGAGGCCAACGCCAGGCGAATCAAGATGGAATCGACGTGTTTCTTGAGCAGGACGGAGTCAAGGCAGGGGACGACGATGATTCCGAGCAGAACGAGGTGGGCTTTCTTTGGTTCCGGCTCAAAGTTTCGTAGGTACAGGTGTGTCAACTGCAAAGCGAGTTGGTCAACTTGGGTTGCTAAATGTAAAGTGATGAATCACTTACGATGGCAGATGCAACTACGAGAACCAGAGCTTCCTGAAGCGACATGGAGTCCAAAAAGGCGGAAATTCTAGGCAACAGACTTGTAGACGTCATGATTGTAGAGAACAGTTCTGATCCAGCTTCGTCAGATGATGAGATATCTGTTGCAATACGCCTGTCTCAGGTGTTCGAGGAGTCCTGAGTAAAGTCCTCGACCTCGGTGGGAGGAATCAGTAAGAGGGGGTGATCATCGAGCTCGAGAACAATCTGCCTCCGATTGACGAGTCTTATATTGCGCGCTGTAATTGCTGTTCGTCAGGATCCCGAGAAGGGTCTATCACGAACGAGGCCCCCGGGTTGATGATCGGAGGCCGCACTGAATGTTACCCGTCCGAGGACACGGACATCCGAGTCAATCATATGCGGTAGAATTGCGAAAAGGAGATAAGAGAATCAAGCTGAAGATCTCGAAAAGCCGTCAACGAAGATGAGAAAACCAAACCTAATAGAAATGGAATCAATACGTAGACAAGCATGCGATTCAGTATAAAGAGACCGCACCAGCTTGAAATGATGAATAGTCCCGCTCCAGTCAGAAAGCATGCCATGCGAACCACTTCGTACCTCCTTGAAAATTGTTTGGTATCTATAACTTGAAGTAGTGTATATACAGAATAGTCATGTGTGCAACAGTTTAACGAAAAAATATTGAAGCCTGCCAACAGGAAGACAGACAAAGATGAAGATCGAAAAAAATTTACAGCAACAGCGAAGATGGGTCTCAGCGGGAGGTCAACTCAGGTTCATCTAAGCTAATCTCCATCGTCGCATCGGAACCTGAGAAATACTGTCCATTCGGCCTGAGCTGCGCCTGCGGAACGAGCAACTGCGAGCCCGAGCCCGAATGCAACCGGCTAAGGCTCCCGCTTGTATAATGGAGTCCGAGGCCTTGAGAAGGAGGCGTACCGGCGGCAACGCCAGAAGCTGCACCACCTGGCATGGGCGAATGGGAACGGGAGATGTACGCCGGAGTGGAGTAGCCAGAATACGGCGCACTCGACGAGCTGTGTTGCCTGTTCATGCGCATGGAGATGGATTCGTCTAATGATTCGTTGTGACCTGCGAGGTTTTCGAGACTTGAACGTGGAGTGATGAGCTTCAACGCATTCGCCAGCATGCGAGGGCTGGGAGTCATCCCTAGAGCAGAAGTTGGACGGGACCGTTTGTCTGATGGTTCACCACCGAGGAGAGGCGCATCCGACTCGACGGGAGAGCCGGGGTATGAGCTCTTCCGAGAAGGGATGACACTTGCAACGATTTTGGGGAAGGTCGTCGAAGTGGAGGAAGACAGCGGATCCTTGGGGGTCTCGGGCTTGTTGTAAAGCCAAGTTGCGGCGAGGACTGTTGAGGAGCCAAGGACGAAGGTGGGAGTGATGTTGAAGTGGAAAAGGACAACAGATGCGAGGAAGGAAAGCACGATGCTGAGGGAAGTCGCGAAACTCTTGAGGATGTTATCCGAGTACTTGATCACCACAGCCGTAACGAGGCCGCCGAACACCTGAACTGCCACGGTTGCCCAAGCCCAAGCACCAAAGTTCGCGAAGATGCTCGAAAAGAGCCCGGAACCACCGCCCCTCGACCATTCCGCAACAATCGGTACCATCGCAGGAATTAGCGAGAAGAGGGATAATTGCACGTTTCGGACCCATAGATCTGCCTTCGAGCCTTTCAGTACCATCTCGAAGTAGACACCTGCTAAGCCGGAAGTGAAGCAAGCCGCGACCACTGCAGCAAATCCCTTCCAAGGTTCCATAACGTGCCCGTTTCCCTCGCCAGAATGACTATGTGACCCGCCGCTCCCGCTTTGGATTTGTACAATGCCGACGCCAAGAGCTAGAGCCAATAAGGCCAGCCATTTTCTTGTGCTGATTTGCTTCCGTAGAAGGGCGACCGAAAATGCGGCGGTGGTAAGAATCTTCATTTGATAACTGACTTGGAAAGTAGACGGCTCTAGATTTGACGCTGCGACATATTGCAGATTATTTTGAATCACTGCTCGACAAGTATCGTTAGTAAAGATGCGAACGGATTTAAGACTCTGACGTACCGTATAAAATAGCTGGTATTGATAGTTTCCAACAGTCTGGGCTGAATATTTCCGTCCAAAGCTTCCGACAACGGGAAAGGATGACTTTAGGTGAGAAAGACGATGCTGAGTGTACAGATAGAGTCGCCCTTCGAAAACGCAGCTTCGAATCGGGCATTGGAGACCGAGGTGGAATAGAATCGCTCGACACGGGAAAATCCTTGATATTTGAGAATGCGATGGCCAACGAGATGGTGCCCTTCAAGAGCTCGTTGAGGAATACTGCGGAGGCTGCGGAGTAGGCTTGTGAAGAGGGCGTAGATATTCGTGAATAATGCATGATGATCGTCAAGGAAGCGTTTTGAACGGCCAGCGTTATGAGCCTACCAAGCAATCCACCTTGAGCTTTCCATGCAAAGACGAAAAAAAACACGATGACACTCACGACAAGTACTTCAGCGGTATTCCCCACAAGCGTGGTGACGCATCCACCTCTCCAGAGACCTCCCTCTTCTCCTCGTGTACATCGTTGCTCGAGACCTCAAGCAAGAGCTTTGGCACCGTGATGGGTGGTGTGGTCGGTCGTGCCTCCATGGATGATCGTCGAGAAACTGAAGGAGTCTCGCTCGTCTCGATGTGGGTGGTCTGTCGCCGATGTATGGAGTGTTTGAGAGGAGTATATGACGCCAGGATGATTGCGAAAGACCGGCACTCGGTGCCAGACAAAGGGTATAAGTACTTGTCGGCAAACGCGCAGCAGCAGGATCACGCGCGGCTGTGTTCGAAAAAACCTTGATTGAAACCGTCAAGAAAACTGATCAACGCTCTCAGCGTCGAAGGGCGATGATCTCGCGACGCTGGTCGTCGTCAAGAGGAGCGAAGAAGCCGTTTTGTCGTCGTCGTCGTCGACGTTGGGTCCAACAAATCGCGTCCACGAACACGTCTTCCACCGTGAGAAACTGGCACGAACAGCGCTGAACGGCGCCAGCACAGCGACGGCAACATATATTGCGACATCGACGACGACAGCGGTCAAGCATCGCATCTGATTTCACATCTGAAGGCTCCAAGGGTCGATCTCTGTCTCAGTGGCCGCCCATGTCCAACGTCGCCGAACGTCGTAAGACGAAACGCGTCTCGTATGTCTACGACAGCGACGCGTCTGGCTCTGTCGAGGAACGTTCTCCGGTTTCAAAGAAAAGAAAGAGAGCCACCGGAAAGAAGAAAGAGACGATAGACGCGTACTTTGGAGGTCAGGACGCGTCGGAGGATCCTATGCACCCACTTTCGCGACATACCATCTCAAATCCGAAACCTCTAAGACAAGCACTGCTCAAATGGTTTGACGGCGTGCATGACAAGAGAGGAATGCCGTGGAGGAAGAGATACGACGGAAGCTTGAGTAGAGAACTTCAGTCACAAAGGGCGTATGAGGTGTGGATTTCTGAAATAATGCTACAGCAGACGCAAGTCGTGACTGTCATACCGTACTATAACCGCTGGATGGAGAAGTGAGTTCGATTAATTTCATTAATGTAAGAGAAAAAATCATTGAGAACCACATAGATACCCAACAATACAAGATCTAGTGAGTTCTTCTTTTACTTCGCAGATACTTGCGTATTTACGATACTCACAAGTTTAGGCAGCGTCTGACATTGAGACCGTTAATGGCCTCTGGAAAGGACTCGGATATTATTCTCGAGCAGCGAGGCTCTTGAGCGGCGCCCAGAAGATCGTCAAAGAATACGACGGTCTATTCCCGGCATCCGCGAAGGAGATGATCGACAACATTCCGGGAATTGGTCGATACAGCGCCGGAGCGATATCTTCCATAGCCTACGGTCATTGCGAGCCGGTGGTAAGCCAACTCCATTTCCTCCCCGTATGAGCGTTATTGAATGTATATTCTAGTTGGATGGGAACGTGAACAGACTGCTGAGCCGCGTGCTGGCGTTACACGCAAACCCAAAGGCGAAGTCAACACTAGACATTCTCTGGGAAGGTGCAGCCGCCATGGTCAAGGACGCCGACCGACCCGGCGACATCAACCAAGGGCTCATAGAACTCGGCAGCACTGTCTGCAAAGTCCAAAACCCTCTCTGCAAAGAATGCCCGCTCAGCGAACACTGCGGTGCTTACCTCGCGACAACAGTGAGATTGAGACTCTTTCTTACTCACTTCGTGTTTCACCTTTATGCTGACCTTACCTGTGCAGAGCCGACTACCTGCTGTTCAAGACATCGAGGAGCTGTGCAGCATCTGCGAACCGGTCGATCCCAGCGAAGAGCGCGGTGTGACCCGTTATCCCATGAAAGCAGAGCGCAAGAAGGCGCGCGAAGAAGTCGATCTGGTGAATGTCATCGAGTGGCGGAGCACCTTCGGTGATCGACATTTCGTGCTCGCTCGACGGCCGGAAACAGGTGAGTAGAGTCTCAGCGATTAAGGTTTATTCTTATTTCTTTGTGAAGGACTCTTGGCGGGTCTGTACGAGTTTCCGACACTGCCTGACGTGCAAGACTGTTCTTCGGCAGCTAAGGCGAAGAAATTGGGGGACGAAGTGTTGTCATCGGTGCTTGAGAAATCTCCCGCCACCAAGTCGTCAGCGGGAGCTCAAGAAATACGCGTCTCGAAGACGGCCCAAATCGGAGACGTCCTGCACGTCTTCTCGCACATTCGGAAGACATACACTGTGCAGTGGATCCTTCTCGAAGGCGGCGACGCGCCTCCTACACTTAACAAAACATATTCAAGTCCTGTCTGCAGCGCAGAGCCCGCCGCTAAGAAGGCGAAGACATCGAAGAAGACGAAAGAGTCCGAGAAGAAGTCGGGGGTGAAAACGGCCCAGGAGCAACTGCAGTGGGTCGCGTATGATGAAGTAGCTCGAGCGAAGTACGTACAATCGATGGACAACTCTCCTTGACAAGATACTAAATGAATCCTGTGATCAGCATCGGCACAGGAGTGATGAAGATCTGGAAGAAAATATGTAGCCATTGGGATTCAGAAGGTTGATTTTTGTTGTCCCGTGGCTTCTCGATCTAAGGACATCTACATTTCTTCTTGTGTCACGCATGTGCTTTCTTGTGAAGGAGGCCCTTCCGCCTCCTATGTATCAATATCTTTGGATCTTCAATACCAGTTCGGTATATAACAGTCAGTTCGACTGCATTGCGTTTTGCCATCGAATGCGCTTCACTTTTTTCCAAACTTCATCTCCTTTTACAAGGTATTTCTACTGCTAACTATTTAACAGACACCTCCGTTTTACGCATGACCTCTGACTTTCTTCGGGAGGTAACTGATGGAATCGTAAGTTCATTGTATCGTTTCAAAGAGTGGAGACAATCACTCACGGTTCTTCCAGGTATTCCTTTTCCTCCTTCGTAAGTGTCTTACCAGTAATGATGGCCTGTTCCAGACGTTGAGGCTACGCTCAATCGTTAGCTTCGATGCATAGTTAACGCCAAATACAACTCATACCGAGCTGACTCCCACAATTGGGCTCGAGACGGTGTCCATCATCCATGCCAACGACACTTCACCCATCGTCCAGCCTCTTTTCTTTGCAATCTCGCCCACTCGCTCGACGATTTGTCTATCCGCATCATCGTACCTCCTTTCGAAGGCCGTACCCTTGTATGAGGTCTCTCTTACAGTCTCAGTTCCGAAGGGCCTGGCGAGAGTACCTGCAGCGAGAGGTCCCCATGGAATCAACCCGATACCATTCGCGAGGCAGTAAGGTATCATCTCTCGTTCCTGTTTCCATCATCAGTTGATATCTTTCAAACAGCACGTCATTAACAAGAATTTCACGGACCTCTTCCCGGTACAAAAGCGAGTATTCATTCTGCATACTGACGAACTTCGTCCATCCATTGTTCTCCGCAACCTGGTTCATCTCCGCGAACTGCCATGCCCGCATCGAGCTCGCACCGATATACCTAACCTTCCCAGACTCGACGAGGTCGTGCAGAGCCTTCATCGTCTCGTCGATCGGTGTATTCGCATCGAAACGATGAATTTGCAAGAGGTCGATGTACGTTGTCTGCAGACGCTCCAGCGAAGCGTCCACAGCATTGAAGATCGCCGCGCGCGACAGTCCGGATTGATTGACGAAATCTCGTTCGTTCCTCAGGTTCGGGTGGAAATGTGTCTGCATTCCCGGGTCGGGGTGGACGAGGCCGCAACATTTGGTGAGGATGTTCACTTTGCTTCTTGGGATCTCGTACTGTCACAAGGGATATCATGATAAAGTGTGGTGGCAGAGGAGAAGATGACCTCGAATTACCTGTTTTAAGAACTTCCCGATGATCCTTTCGGATTCGCCGTTCGAATACACGTTCGCAGTATCGATCGTCGTGACGCCGCGATCCCATGCTGCCTTGAGCAAAGGCATGGCCTACGAAATGAATGTATCCAACCAAACATTGTTTGGTACCGATTCGATTGAAAGTGATGTACCTTGTCTTCGTTGACGACCCAAGGCTACATGCACGCGCTCTGTCAACAAAATAATTCTAAAGGTTCTACAATCACACTTACACCCCACTTATCACTTCCAAAACTCATGGCTCCGAGCTGATTGTCGAATCAGCTATGTATTCCCCGGATGGTTGGTAGAAGGACTCACGATCGGCACAGAAACTCGCAGGCCAGATTTGCCTAATCTGCGGTATTCAACAGCTGGGGCTTCAGTCATTATTGAAGTAGGTCGATCGTGTAGTTCAAGGCTTCTGAGATGGGTTCAAAGAACTACGAAGAGATTCTCGCGTTGACGTATGCGTCTTATATAGCGCTGGAACTGCCACCGAACGCCAGCTGACGTCGTCTCTCATGTCGGCATCACCGGCATTGGTCAAGATTATTATTTCGATGCCCTCTGCGACGCGTACTCATTTCACTAACGACTCAATCTTAGATTCTAATCCTATAGTACAGATCGACACAGTATCGAAATTCGCGTACAATACAGACGCGGATATTGTTTCCGAGTCGAAAATCAGCCTTCCACGTTTTTTCCATCCCGATTGACAAAGTCACCGCTCCGGTCAATCGTAACACTGGAAATGAGCGCAAGCTGGTCGCGCACGGACTGTTCTACCGTGATAGATCCTTCATAACTAGGGAATTTCTCTCGAATCTTCGCCTCCGCTTCGGAGAAGAATTTCTCCACCTCTTCAGGTGCTAGAGAAAATGAAACGCGGATAGATCAGCAATGAGACCACCGGCAGAGATGCATCACAAGGATAGAAAACTCACTGCCTTGGAGAGTTCTGACGAAACCCGGAGTGATAGTCAAAAAAATGACGCCTTCACTTCTGTACTTCGACGCGTATCTCACCGCCGCGATGTTCAACGCGGCCTTGGACATAGCATAACCCGGATTATCGGTGAATTCGGTGCGACGCGCGAGCTTATGAGAACCAATGGCAGACCCAATGATTATGCATTTCTTCGTAGACCCGGCTCGGAGTAGAGGTATGAAGGCGTTGATCATGTGTATAGTCCCAAGTACGTTGGTTTTGTACTATAACTCGTCAAATACCATGCAGAATATTAAATGATTTGAGACTCACGAAGGTCAACATATCATCGTCCAGGACACTTTCATCCGGGCTTGATGGGAAGAGATATTGAGTGATCAATTAACGCGATTGAGCGGCATGTAACCCTTACAATTCATCCAGCATGAGCTTGTTCCGTTCGTGATGCATGAGAGCCCCATTTGCTATCAAAACATCTAAAGTTCCGCCAGTGATTCTTCCCACTTCTTTGGCTGCAGTCTAAACGAGATTGCCGTGTTTAGTATTCTGCCAGTGTGCATGTTCCATGCTACGCCTGAGGCTTACCTTGATAGACGCAACATCAACATTATCCGCCTGTAAAATATGGACATTCTTGTGCGCATGTCCCGCGACGAATTCTTGCAATTTCGGCGCCGAAGATATACTTCTAACCAACGCGAAGACAGTATTGGAAGGATCAGCCGCAAGAGCCTGAACAAATCCAAGCTAGGAGAGAAAAGGTTAGGACAGTAATTCGAAAAGTCAAGAAATATTATTACACTTACACCTAAGCCTCGCGAGGAGCCTGTGACTGCGTAAGAAGGCATGCTATAGAAACGCTTCGAGGGATATGAAACGATGGTCGAATTCCATGCAGCGACGCAATGTTTTATAGCAGCCCAGACGTGCAGGGCAGCTTACATGGCATAGTCTTCTGGATACTTGATTTAGTAAGGCGCCCATGGCGCCTATGAGTTGTCCGGAAGTGTCGCACTGAGCAACGCCAATGACGTGAACAAGTGGCGGTTCTAACGGAACTGCTGGTAGTAGAAGACTGGTTGTCAATTTGGCAGTGCGAAAGTTGTTTGTCGATGACCGAGACTGCATTATCCTCGAAGGCCTTCGACTGGTACTTGAAGTTGGGAATTGCGGCGGTGATTCTTTCAGGTTGTACAAGACGCTATGAGTACCAAATTTCATTGCACTTTTTCTTCATGGTTTACCACAAATTACCAGAAACATACCGGAAGAGTTGCTTTCGTTCATGGTATTCATCGGTCGATATTGCTTGAACATATGCATCGTGAGTAATAGCAATTTGGTCGCGACGGCACTCACTGAAAAATGGGTTCAAAGAACAACGAAGAGGCTGGGACGACTGCCGAACGGCAGTAACGCTGTGTTGCGTGTCGGCATTGTCTGAGATCATAACCATCCACTTACTCGAATATTGTTATTCAACGCCTTCTGCTACGCATTATCATCACACTGACAACTCACTTTTCTCGATTGCGGCACTAATCGACACAAAGTAGTGTCGGAACCTACTAAAAATACAGTGGCGCGGTTTCTTTTGAAAATTAACCTTCCACGTTTGTTCCATCCCGATTGACGAAGTCACCACTCCGGTCGACCGTAATCCTCGAAATTAACGCAAGCTGGTCGCGTACGGATTGTTCTACCGTGATGGCTCCTTCGAAGGCAGGGTACCGCTCTCGAATTCTTGCTTCTTCAGAAGAGAAGAATTTCTCTACTTCTTCTGGTGCTGATAATCGAAGGATAGAGTTAGCCAAAGCGCTTCATACGTCCAACATGGACATAAAGGTATGAAGCAATCAGACTCACTGCCTTGAAGAGTTTTGACCAAACCCGGAGTAATGGTCAAGAAAATGAGGCCTTCGCCTTTGTACTTTGACGCATACCGCGCCGCCGCGATGTTCAAAGCTGCCTTCGACATTGAGTATCCCGAATATTGGAGGACTTCAGATCTCCTCGCGAATTTGTGAGATCCGAGGGCAGATCCAATGATAATACATTTCTTCGTAGTGCCTGCGCGGAGTAATGGCAGGAAGGCGTTGATCAGGTGTATGGTCCCGAGCACGTTGGTCTTATACTAAATCAAAATATAAATCAACGCTGATATTATCGCGAAGCGAAACGAGTACTCACGAAAGTCAACATATCATCGTCGAGGACATTCTCATCTGGGCTATAGCAACGGTGGGATTGTGAGCTGACAATACATTTTTTTGGAAGCGCAACACATACAACTCATCCAGCATAAGACCATTCCGTTCGTGATGCATGAGAGCTCCGTTCGCTATGAGCACGTCTAGAGTTCCACCAGTGATTTTCGCTACTTCCTTTGCTGCCGTCTTGACAGATCATCATGTTAGTCAGTTTTTGCCGTGAACTTTACCTAAGAAATAGAGCTTACCTTTATAGACGCGATATTATCATTATCCGCCTCCAAAATATGGACGTTCTTGTGCGCATGGCCAGCAACGAAGTCCTGCAACTTCTGCGCCGATGATTTACTTCTGACCAACGCGAACACGGTGTTGGATGGGTCAGCCGCGAGTGCCTGAACAAATCCAAGCTTCGGGAACTTCAGCAAAATATGGGAAAAGCATTCAAAAAGGGACGTACTCCAATTCCTCGTGAAGAACCAGTAACTGCGTATGACATCATGTTTAGATCTTGCTTTGGTTGGCTTGTAGACGACTGTAGAGCTGAATTGACCCCACGACCAACCACTTTATACCAGTCGAGTGCCTGTGCTATGTTCTCGAAGGGCGACGCATTCTTGAACGAGTCAGAAGGACGCGTCAGTGCCTTTCCTCTCGTACGCTCACCTGAGTCAGATTCTTGAATACCAATCACCGTGGTAGAAGCAAAGGCGCTAAGACGACCTGGCCGTAATTGTCGCATCTATCGAACATTATCTAAATCCCATGACGTGAGAAGAGATGAGGATATCGGAAAGTTCGGAAAGTGCGAGTATTGATGACATCTGGTGAGCAAGCAATTGGCACGGCGTTAAGCGGTATCATTGTCTGATCGACGACTGCTCCACCGTCGAGACAATTTCAAAGTCGCCGCGTTCAATGTATGAGCTGGAACGATGTTCAAACCTACCTCTTTGTATGTTGCGGACATACCAGAGAGATAATGCTCCTTCGTTGCACTGATCTGTTTCCCTGATAATCATGACATGATGGTACAGGTCAAGGAGGATTTTACGTATAGCCACCGACGACGGCAACTTGAACCATCGTTACTACCCGCCGACTCACCAAAACTGAGATCCATGCCATCCACCAGACGAAAATGCGGAGAGTCCGCCTTCAATTTTGAAAGAAGCATCGTATACAAGTTGACAACGGAAAACTCGAGTGAGTAAGGCGAGTCGCAAACCCTGTCCTGATTTTACATCTCCTTTATATATCCTTCATTTTCCAAGTCGGTTCCATCGCGATTTACGAATGCACCACTTTGATCAATCGTAACTCTCGAAATGAGAGCGAGCTGATCGTGAACCGATTGCTCCACTGTGATGGATCCCTCGAACTGAGGAAATTGTTGCCTGATTCTCTCTTCCTCTTTCGCAAAGAATTTGTCCACCTCATCCGGCTCTGGGACACAAACATGTCAACATTTATCAAAGAAAAAGAGGCATCGTCCACTCACTTCCCTGGAGCGTCTTGACCAGGCCAGGAGTAATAGTCAAGAAGATGACGCCTTCACTTCTGTACTTCGTCGCATATCTCACTCCAGCGATGTTCAAAGCACTCTTCGACATCGCGTATCCGGAAAACCTGATGACCCCGGTATTTCGCGCCAATTTCGTAGATGCGAGGGCTGATCCGATGATAATGCATTTCTTCGTACCGCCCGCGCGAAGGAGGGGTAGAAAGGCGTTGATCATATGTATGGTCCCGAGGGTATTCGTTTTGTACTTCAACAAGTTTGGATAAGGGTTTATTTTCGAAAGACTTTCGTACGACTCACGAAGTCAATCATATCTTCTTCTAAGGATTTCTCGTCCGGACTGCGACATAGAAAGATCAGAATATATCATGCCTGGGTGAGAGATATGTACGAACAATTCGTCCAACATCATATTGATTCTCTCCTGGTATACCAGCGCCGCGTTGTTGATTAACACATCCAATGTCCCTTTGGTGATCTTTGCGACCTCTTCTGAGGCGGCCTGCAAATTAATGAAGAAGGTTCGTTTCGCTTTTACGTGGCAAGTGAACTCACCTTGATCGACGCGACATCATTGAGGTCCGCTTTCAAAATATGCACGTTTTGATAATTATGCCCGTCTACGAATTCATGTAGGCTCGATGCCGAAGAAACGTCTCTCACCAACGCGAAGACAGTAGTGGAGGGATTAGCGGCCAAAGATTTGACGAACCCAAGCTATGCGAGATACGAAGAAAAAGTTAGAAAACATTTGATAGTGAAAGAAACCAACACATACGCCGATGCCTCGCGAAGCCCCCGTGATGGCGTACGAGAGCATTCTTCTCAGTGAACGAAAGGGAAGATTCCACAGTGAGTCGTATACCCATTTATGAAGGCATGGCTTTTGTACCAATGAAAAGTTCGTCATAAGCTTCATACACGACATGCACGCGTAATTGCTGGTCACATCGGCAGGTCTCATACAACCTTTTTCGCGCAACGGTCGCAGATAACCGTATGGTGAGCTTTAAGCGCTGGACGGAAAACGCGCATTGAGTAAACCTCCATGACGCGAACTTGAGGATATCTTCTGAATTTAGTTCAACGAGACTTTTCAGAAGTGTCGAAGAGTGTTCATGACGTCGGTGAAGCTCGGAGTCTCGTGATTGTAGACCTAATAGCTGACTGTCAATCATCGGAATACTTCAACGGACAACGAGCTAAATAATCGTCGTACCTTTTCAAGATAAAAATAGCCAAGTTTCTCCCAATAGCGCTTTACAACGCCGAGGAAAGGTATAGACAGCTCACTGGAATTCACCTTCGGTGTTTTTGGTTCACTTTTACTGCACTTTATTACTTGTGATGCGGCCACGTCTGATTTCTAGACCATAAATACATCAGCGATCTTTGCAGGCCAAAGGTGCGCAAAACTACGGGAGCTGCGCCTCCACAGGATTCGACCACTGAGCGCCAGTGAAAGGATCCATCTTCGGAGAATTAAAAAGACGTCTTGCCAGCTACTTCTCGCTCGAGTGCTACGAGAGCAACGGTATGCGGATGTGCCCATAGTGCCTCGGCGGCATCGGCGTCGATGGGCGGAAGAGGCTTGCGCGGAAGTCCACCGTACCCGTACAGCTTGTCGAGCAAGAACTTCGTCCCTGCGATGCCAGCCTTCGCAATCGTGAAATCTGCGTTGGCAATGATGCCCTGTAGACGCTGTGCCTCCGGAAGCAGACTTGGGTTTGACGTTGCCGCGGCAGCGACCTGGAAAAGTCGGACTATGGCGTTCTATAATTACGAAGAGAAGTCAAAATTGGTTGCGAGGTAATTTAAGCAGGTTAAACAGACGCACCGGTGCTACGTTTGCAAGCCCCGTGATGGCGCCGTGGCCATTCGCGAAGGTGGACGGGACTAAGAAGTCGATGAAGCCACCCAAGACGATGAACGGATAGCTTGAAATTTTCCGCGGATGGTTCGACGAGAAGGCCGATTCGGACACAGTCGCGCAGATGCGTGTCAGCTTCCCGACGTTTCCACATCTACAACAGTTTTAGTTTTGAAAAATATGAAATACGAAGTCGACCCACGTTAGCTTCACTCCACAGAGGTTGGGACACTCCGACGCGAGCTCAACGATGGTGTCGGAATCAATGTCAATGCCCCCGGCAGCTCCTGGATCTGTAAAAGAGGTCAGCTCCGTGATATATTCGGGTCCATGTCACGTACAATTATATATCATCACAGGAACGGGACTTCTCTCTGATACCTCGGTATAGAACGCCTTGATTGCTCGCTTGTGTCCCGCCAGCACGCCAGCAAAGTATCCGCTTGTGATCACGATGACTGCATCGGCACCTGCACCAGCGGCCTCGTTGCACAATTCGAGTGTCTCACGTGTGCTCCCTGCACCGGCGCCAGCGATGATGGGCACCTCAGAGAGCCCGGCTTCGTCGAGCGCGTGTCTCGCCGTCTTGATGACCTGCACGCGCTCGCTGTGCGACAGATGGTGCGCCTCGCCCATCGACCCGCTCACGAGGGGCCCAACACCTGCGGTCGCCGTTCGTACGACATGAGCTGCCAAAGAGGGGAGATCTACAAGCGAGCTGTGTTAATCAATAGGATCGATTGGCGATCCCGAGCTGATCTACGCACCTAAATCCTCTGAATTCGGTAAGAAAAACGTCGGGATCGGCGCGAAAATGCCCGGTTTGAGGCGCCTGTTGAAGTGGCTAGCACCATTCGTGCCATTTGTAACACCGTTAGAAGGCATTTCCCAGAAGTGCAAATGGTTGGGGGTGGTTCAGAGGAAGATATGCTAATCCGAGATGTCGAGGACCAGCATTTATATGATCGGGATTTCGTCCTGTTGCGGTCCGTTCGAAGTCCCATGAGGCTTTATCCGGACCGTGTCTCTCCCTTGCCAGCATAGCGGCAGACGTCGGTCGGCATTTCCATTATAGTCCAATTTCTGAACTCAAATGATGGACCATCATTGAGTACGAGACGACTAGGATTGCGAAATAATTCGCAAATTTAACGAAAATGCTTCATCTATGAGAAACTTGCATCGAGAGAAAATCTAAGGACGCGGATGAAATATCTCCCGTGAGGAAGACGTGACGTCCGTCCCGGACCAAAAACTTCTTTTCAGTGAACGGTTCCGATAAGGTTGTTCCGTTCGCGCGTTATTAATGAATCTCGACAACGATGCTTAGGTACTCACGATTCACCTTCTCGCCAAGCCGCGAGGATGATGCAGTCTCGAGAGACGCTTTACGTGACCCGAACTCCAATAGAAAGCGCACTGCGTCCAATGAGAGTTATCAGAGGTAATATGGAGTTGATCCTAGCAAAAACAATTAGTATGTCGCTGTCTGTAGGACTAGGAGCTATGCACGACCCACGCAGTTGCTCAGGAGTATCGTTAAAAACAGAACGATAAAGGTGCTGACAACGAGAGTTAGTAAACGACTGAAGTCCAATTGGAGAATTAGATGCTCAACAGAGTGTCCGGAACGGTATCGCTCATCCGCTGGAAGTATGGTGATAAGCAACTCCACCAACTGCAGGATGTCGAAGTCGAACATATGATTACTCGTCTGACCGCAAAAGACGAACTCGTGACGTACATGTGTAGCCCGATCGTCGTTGGGTGACTGCTCATCATACCGGGAAGTTCGATTTCGTGTTTCTATAATCAACGTTGAAGCCCAATAAGCTCGATAACGAATAGGAAGCCCTGAAGTTAGTGACTCACGTGAACTTTCCAGGTTTCTTATACGGATACGAAATAAGGCGTTGGATTAACTAAAGAATGAACTCAGTATCAACGTCGGAGAAAGCGGAAACCATAACCCTTACGCTTTCGCAAATGACGGCGAAGAGCGAATGATGACTTCGGGCGCTGAGCATAGGGAGGCCACATTAGCTCAAGCGCTCGAAGCATCCAGCTCTTTGTTCGTGACGCCCGGCCAAGCACAATGAAAGCGCGTCGGCCACAACTCTTTGACCCACTGCAGCTTGTTGAGCCACAAAGACGTCAGAGGGTATAAGAACCAAGGTGAGTTTGGGACGCACCTCACAAACTTCTACTACCACCCCGACATCACAGAACATCCTCAGTCAGAATCAACGACGCCAAAAGGTGCGAGCATACTTGCATTCACGATCGGTCAACGATGTACTCACTCTGCTCTTCAATCTAGGCAAAAGATGGTTACTTTCACGAGAACACATCCGAGTTCAACACTCACCTTCCGACGCGAGCTAACGCCCGTAATCGACAACCTTTGCGCGAGCCTCGTACGAATCGCCGGGCAGCACGATATGCACTTTCGCGAAAAACCGTCCCAAGAAGTCCTGGAGATCGTCGCGGAAGTTAGTGACGGCCTCAAGTCTTCTACGACTGGATCGACCCGCCAACCACGTCAGTGGGCTGTTCGAAGCGCGAGCGTTGCCCCAGATGCAGATGACAAAATACTCGGTGGTCTGGTGCTCGTCAAAGCCGAACAATGGGAGAGGTATTCGCGAGGTGGAAGACCTATTGGATGGGAACACGTCGACGCGCTTTGCGTCACCCAAGCGTCTGCCCACGAGAGCCAACAAACAGCTCAAGCTCGACTCTTCGAACTCGCACGTACCGTCTTCAAAGCGCAGCCGACGAGACGCTTCGTCCTTGGAATGACCTTCGTTGGCAGCTCGATGACCACGTACTACGCTGAACGTCAAGGAATAATGAAGTCCGATTGCTTCGACATCCACGCTGACCCCAAGAGTCTCATTCGAATTGTAGTAGCAACGGCATTTATGGAGGACGAGGATATTGGGCGTTAGTGTTTTGTCTCGCGCGGGCATAAGTAGAGTGGCATCCGCACTGCTTCATCCTGGACGTGATCTAGAAAGTGCCATTAGTTATCGGCACGGATTCAATAGATTCAATCATACACGCACGTTTGAACTACATACCATCATCGAAGCTTTACTTGTATTTTTAATATTGCCCTCAATTCGTTCGAAGAATTAGATCGGTTTGAGAACCCCGTTTTGAATAACGCGGAAAAAGTTTGCAAGGGAAAGGAAGGAGGAACGGCGAAAAAAGATGAGAGCACTCGCGTTCTGATGCTTGACGCTCTAAAGTCGGGTTGAGTAAACTAATTGCAACGTCGAATTTTGTTCATTTCGTTTATTGACATATCCTTAGCTGCATCGGGACGTTCAATGTAAAGTAGACTCAGCATCCTTCTTAGTCGACTCACCTTCAAGTTTCTGCACGTCATTCCACTACTTCCATGTTTTCTATCACTTCGCGTTCCCAAGGCTTCCAACCCTCTTCATCCAAGTCCTCCTCGTCCCCTGCGTCACGCTTCTCTACAGCACGGGAGAAAACTTCCCAAGGTATACACCGCCGGGTCTCTGGAATCGTATCTTCGGATGACTCTGCAGAGGAGGACTCTAGTTCCTTTTGGGCCATAGTGAAGCGACCTTGAGTAAGGCGAGTGAGGGTTACAACATGCGCGGCGGATCCCAGCGCATGTCCGACGTCATGAGCGATACACCTCACATACGTCCCGCCGGAAACCCGCATCTGCAGAACGAATCCCGGCGGTCCGTCGCTGGCGTCTTCCACGCCATCCTCCGGAGCAGCGTCAGCAGCAGCAGATTTCATATCTGGCTCGTTCATGATCTCCTCGTCTGCTCCTCCTATCTCGGCTCCCCGGAGTGACCGGGCGAGCTTTGCACGCTCCTCGTCTGTGAACTTCTTCTCCGGAAAGCGGAAGGAGTGACTACCCGAAGGAAGCCAGTCGACGAGCTCGAGGGAGTGAACCGTCACTTTTCGACGTTCGATAGGTCGCGGAAGAGGGGTGCCGGAACGAGCATATTCGTAAAGCGGCTTTCCGTCCATCTTTAGCGCGGAGAAGCTTAAATCAAGTAAATCTCGTGTAAAAGTATTTGGAACGAGTGAACATACATTGGGGGTGTTTGCTCAATTTCGCCTCGAAATTTCTCCAAAGCAGCCTCCACTTTTTCGCGTGTTACGTGCTTCCAGGGTGCAGAGCGTACCTGAGATCCTTCGCTGTCATATGAATCCGTTTCGCAGCCTAAGAGGCAGGTTGTGCGATATTCCTATGAGTTACTTAGTTGCACAAATCAGACGAAGTTTGCTTCCGACATGGTAGAAACGAACCTTCACGCAATCCAAGAAGTCACTCAGTTTCTTCGTTCCCTTTCCGACGCCAATGACTTGAAATTTGAAATGTGAACTTCAGCAGGAGCACACCAGAAGCAAGAAGTTGCCGACCACTCACCTAAAACACCATCCGCCAAAGGATCAAGCGTTCCTCCTTGTCCAATCTTCGCATCAAGACCTTTCCTCTCCTTTCTTCTCCCCTTTCCTTTATCTTTTCGGGGCCCAGATGCGCTGTTCTTCGCTGCGACGTCAGATGGCATGAATAGGCGTGACGACGACACCAAGGTCTTTATTTCGTTCACGATCGACATCGACGTTGGACCTGAAGGTTTTATGACGCCAAAGAGCGCAGATATAGGCAACGATGATAATGAAGCTTTTGGCATTATTGCGGTATGGTGATGATGACGGTAAAAGTTGAAGAAGAGCTCGTTGAGCCAGTGCACGCGTCGTGTCGCTTTCAAGTTGCAGTGTTTTGAACCGTGACTACAACAACGTCGACACCATCGACACCATCTGCGTTCGGTGTCAAGCAAAAGATAAGAAGACTCCCTAATACTTGGAAATATCTCCAACAGAATTCGAGGACGAGAACGCCCTCAACCTAGGCGAACTTGAAGTACGGATCGCGGAAGTAAGCTTTGGGGTTCTTATCTTCTCCGACACAAACTCGACAATATTTTGCCAGTGATGCCATCCATCGTCTATTCCAACATAGAGACCTACGAATATCTAGAGAATACCTATATGAAGGGAGCCGTTGCTTCGAATCTCTTCAGCAATTCCGCGCTAGCGAATCCCGTTCAAGTTTGAAACGGTCTGCTTCGAGATTTATCGCTTGCTAGAAAGATTCGAAGCATACGAAGGTGAATCTTATTTGATAATTAGCATGAGGTCGAGCTTGGTGAATGACCCTTTCGACTTGTAGCTCGTTCGTATAAAACCGCAATACCTAACATTCCGAGTCGTATCGGCACAAGTTTGAAGGCCAATGGCGTCCAGCAAACTATTCTTACCATCCCGGCGGTCCGTTGCATTCCGCCCTAATATCAGAGAGGTCACTATTCTCAGCCTCGAGGCAAGTTTCGTTCTGCTGACGCAAAGATAGATCTTGAAGACGACGATCTAGCGTCCAGCGCGACAGTCGTCCCACGTCCAACACTCCAAGTTGACCACAACCTTTCATTCAACTTCAATTTGCGATTGCCCTCTGAACAATGGCTCAAGCACCTGCCGTCGAATACCGTAGACTCGGGAAGTCTGGCCTCCGGGTCTCTGTTCCGATTGTAAGCTATATTGCTTTTAAAAAGGTCCAACGGAACCTGTTTAACGGTTCCATCGACAGCTGGGCGCGATGAGTTTTGGTACCGACAAGAACTCGGTGAGTGCTGATTCCATTGCGCAGCGAACGCATTGGCTTATTATCTGCGAAGGCATGGATCATCAATGAAGACAAGGTATAAGCAACTATGCCAATAACCCACACATTTTTTTCATTAAGCATTCGTCTTCGCAGGCTATGCCATTGCTGAAAGCCGCGTGGGACAGGGGTGTAACCACTTGGGATACGGCGAACGTATACTCGAATGGAGAGTCGGAGAGGATCATAGGAAAGTTCGTAAAGCAGGTTCGTCAATACCAATTCGATCGAAGGTCCCCGCGCGTCGCTAATTCATTACTGCTCTCAGTACAACATCCCTCGTGACAAGATTCTCATCTTCACGAAGTGCAATGGACTTGTCCACCCAGACCCTTCGATCCGCACCTTCATGCACCCACACCTGCGTAACCAACGAGATTTCGTCAACCAATCCGGCTTGTCTCGCACCGCGATCTTCAATGCGGTCAACGCCTCTCTGGAGCGCCTCCAGACGCCTTACATCGACCTCCTCCAGATCCACCGCTTCGACCCAGAGACGCCAATCGACGAAACCATGAAAGCGCTGCACGACCTCGTCCAATCCTGCAAGGTTCGCTATATAGGTGCCAGCTCGATGAGAACGTACCAATTCTCGGAAATGAACTACGTCGCGGAGAAAAACGGGTGGACGAAGTTCATCAGCATGCAGAACGAGTATTCGCTTATCTACAGGGAAGAGGTTCGTTACTTCCATTACATGTAACGACAATACAGATTGAAAAGAGGGTGCTGACTTCTTGCCTTATCTTATCTTCAGGAGCGAGAGATGATTCCGTACTGTCTTGCTAATGGCATCGGCCTCATTCCCTGGGGTCCGCTCGGAGGCGGTAGCCTCGCTCGTCCTTTCGGAACTGAGACCGTCCGCGAAAATTCGGGAAAAGGGACGGTCCTTGAGAAAAAGTATAGCGATGCGGATAAGACGATCATCAACCGTGTGGAAGAACTCGCGAAGAAGAAGGGGTGGACGATGGGCGAGGTGTCGTTGGCCTGGATGGAGAATGTCGTCTCCAGTCCTATCGTGGGGTGCAGCTCTGTGAGTGGCGTACGGAATTCTGTATACAAGACGCACTTACAGGGACATCGATCTAGCCGGAACGTCTTGAACAGGCGATTATCACTGGGAAGACGCTTACCAAGGAGGAAAAGGAATATCTAGAGGAACCGTAAGTTTTCTGTCAATCCTTGGCATCCCCACTGGCAATCTGAGCTTGTTACCTAGCTATGTCCCGAAAAAAGTCAGGGGACATTTGTGAAAAGAGGCAAGTAGATCTATACTACTTCGCGAGGGGCGGGGAGGAAAAGATCAAATGTAAAATAAATGACCGTGAAACACCGTGTACCGCTACGCACAGGATGGAGAAATCTCGACAAAATTGCGTGAAAGAGACCATACGAAGTGATCGCCCAAAACCTGATAGAGTATATTCGACGAGTTGGATCTCTGGATAAATTGTTCCTAGATGCAAAAATATCAAAGCATCCGAAATCGGGGCAATAAATATTGTGCACCGAAGTGCATTCCACTCTGAAAAGCGTGTCATCCTTGTGCAGGGGCCATGCTAATCTTCTCTGTATCGTTCCAATTTTTTCGTATGTCACCCCGAAGGGGACAGAAGACGCCGTCGAAGCTGTGTGCGCCTGTGTGAGGTTTCGTATTTTTGCGAGTCGGCGAGTTTGGCGCGCGCGCAATATAAGCGAATCACCATTTAACAAATCAATTAACCTTATCCCCCTCGAGCCGCCTTCGACTGAGCGCTCTGAAGGTTGTTCTGTGTTTGCATGTTCCCTTTTCCTTATGTTTTCTTCTCTCGAGAGCACAAAAGTTACACATGCGATTCAGATTTCAGCGCTCGTACCGCGCGCCCACAGAGACACACAGCGCCACGTGGGGGCGACAACGAACGACCCTTGAACACGTCGAAGTCGACATCGAACACAATTCCACAATCAATAGCATTACGATTACTCGGCCACGACGACTCCTCGTATAGATATCTTCGACATTTTCAATACAATATTGAAAGCGGGCCCGGGACGGAACAGCACGGGTAACATGTGGTAGGGGTTCATGTGTTAAGAACTCATGAAGTGACGGAACTCAATTTTCGCAGAAGAGACGTCTGCGGGGTAATCTCTTCTTGAGGAGATCTATATGGTACGTCGTTATCAGATAAAATTGGGGTCGGCGGATTCGAGATAACCATGCTTCGTTAGATGAAGATTTGTCAACTTTTGTGCGCCGAAGATGGTCGCGCCTGGCCAATTGAGCCCTGACTTCCAATCCCCTCGCACATGGAACATATAGATCTGAAATAGACTCAGGCTCGCAATGTCCTTCGTGTTGCCAATGTCCTCGGTTCAAGTCGGATCTCTCGACGGCGAAAGCGAGTCGTTGTCCTCTTTGGAACCCGACGCTACCACCCCCTCCCGACAGATCTTTCATTTTAGACTTCGTACTCGCGCTCTCAGCCCCTCGTGATACGTCGGTCTCGCCGTAGAGCCCCCCAAACATCGAAGGCGGAGGCTTCTTGGATGATATCCCAACTTCTGGGCCAATCGAAGTCGAGTCATAAGATCGGTGTCGGTGTGGAGGTGAGATCTCTTTTCGTCAAATTACTTTCGTTTGGTTAGACTCGCATTGATGTTGGTATTCATTTTTCCGTGGCTCTAGGGACACTTGATCGTGAAGTACAGCTGCAGTGATGACAGTTTGTCCGATGAAATGGGTCCAGCATATGAATGGGTGGGTCTCTTGATCTTATCTACACGAGTATCAGATAAGATAACGCACTCGTGACGATCGGCCATGTCAGAACTCCAAAAATAACGTATTTTCACCATTTTTTTCAACGATCGCAACATGACAAAAGACGGCCCTTTGGAGAACACACACATCCAGGGTTCGCGTAGATGACACCATCTGGCCGGAGCGCGCTGTCTGCTGCGACCTTGCACATGGTCGTAGCGCATGTCCAACGTGTTCAAGGCGGCCAAGAACACTTCGCAACCAAAAGTCCGTCTAACTCGTGTCGAGACATGCTATTCTTGCTTTCTACTCTCCGTTCTTTGGTCTTTTATACCGGAAAGTCTCCACCAGAACGAATCTCACAGGCCTTGCCTGAAAGATCTTTCCCCCCTCTCATCCTCTTCAAACAATCGAGATGAGCACCAACGTTTCGACAACTCCCCCTTCTTCAGCTGCCGATGGGGCAATTCGCAATGGGCGCGAGGCTCTATATCCACAAGAAGTCTGGTGGATGATCTCGTGTACCATCGCTCTTCTCATCTCGCTACGTGCAATCTCCTGGCTATGGAACTATCGGAAGATCCATTCAATTCGCCAAGCTTCCCCGACGACCACTCCCGCCAACGATGTCGAACTGCAGACCAAGCCCCCCAACAATGTTAATCCTCTCATGAAAGCTGGACTATCCGTCCTGTCGTTGACTAGGATTCTCGCTTTCCGTTTCTCGTATTCGATCGGCTATGGCTCGAGGATAAGCCTCGCGGAAGCCCTCACGCCAGCAGCATACCTCGCTGCACTGCTCACCTGGGAACTCATAAACAGTGCGTCATTTAAACTATCATTGACACGCATAAAGTGAATATCTCATTGCTTCTCGTCGCGCAGCTCGAGACTTGTCGGGCGTAGAGTTTTCAACAAAATATTGGGCCAATCGGGCAGGCGCGATGGCTGCCAGTCAACTGACGTTCGTCGTTGCTCTCGCAGGCAAAAACAATATCATCTCGTGTAAGTAACGATGAAAACTCTTGGACGATATCGCTAACTTCTCCATTAGTCCTGACCGGGATCAGTTATGAAAAGGTATTTCATGCGTCATTGAGATTCAATATTGATACTTATTTCTCTTCAGCTGCATATCATTCACCGAGCTGCCGCACGGTCGCTCCTTGTTCTTATATTTATTCATCTTTCTGCAAGGGTACGTCTTCGTCTAGGTGTTTTGAGGCGAGCTTACTGACGACCCTTTATGCAGAAAAAGCTTGGGTATGTAGTATTTAATGCTTGGCGATGCGATATTTACTATCATTCAGCTTCGTCGGTGACGATTCACTGACCATTGGCTGGATACGATGTGGAATTGCAGCAGGATCGGCGCTTACGACCTTGGTCATCCTCGGCAACCGGTACATTCGATCGAAAATGTATGAGGGCTTCCTCATTATCCACCACTTCTTCGTACTGTACGTTGTTTTTTTATCATCTCTGAGCTGTTTCCCAACATGTACTACAGGATTATCCTTTGTTGCTTGATCCCACACGCTGGATCCGGAGGGTAAGTTGAAGTTTACATACTTCTCGATGTCGCAATCCATCTCACTCATGCATATTGAAGTTATGCGAAATTCGTCTGGCCTGCCCTCCTGCTTTGGGGCCTCGACAGGCTGCTGCGCCTCTCGCGAATCATCTATTCCACATATTTACAACATCGCACCTCCATCCCGACGAAGGCTTCAATCGAAGTCCTCTCATCGGACGCCCTCCGCGTCACCGTCACCCTTCGCCGATCCAAACTACTTCACTGGCGTCCCGGTCAGAGCGTGCACCTCTGCGTCCCCGTCGCGTCCCCATTCTGGCACCCATTTGAGTTCCATCCCTTCACTATCGCCACCATCCCGACGGATGTCAGCATTGCATCGAAGTCGGACGTCGAGAAAGCGATGCACGACGACAATATGCAGATGAAGTTCATCATCCGGGCTAGAGATGGGTTTACTGCCCGCTTGCACCACTATGCTTGGGACTCGGCTGTGAATGCGGGTCGAGGAAGGGATCCGCGTTTCGTGAAAGCGTACTTGGATGGGCCCTACGGTGCGCCGCCGAGCGTTGACGCGTTCCAAAATTTGGTTTGCATCGCTGGTGAGTCTCATAATCCTGGAGTCAGGAGTAGCTCTAACGACTGATGCATGTTCTCAGGTGGTTCGGGAGTGTCGTTCACGTTGCCTTTGCTCATGGACGTTGTCAGGTAAGACCCTCAGTGTATCTGATATTTCATATCAGTCTCATTGCCGCATCGTAAAGGCGGAACATAAGCAATCCACAGGGACTTCTGTGCCGCAGAGTTCTCTTCGTCTGGTCCATCCGCGACATCGGTGAGCATATCGAATTTTGTTCGCCAATATTTCAAGCTAATATCATCTCAGAGGACTTGGATTGGATCGCAAGCGACCTGAGAAAGACCCTCTCGAGTGTATCGTCAAGCCTCGAAGTCGAAGTATGCGTATTCGTGACGGGGACGCGTCGCGGTATCGCGATGAACTCTACGACTTCCGTGAAGGAGACCGTGGAAATTGATACGAAAAATCTCTTGACGCTGGAGAAGAACGCAGCAGACAGAGTTGAGGAAGCTCAGACAAGTGACAGTGAACATGCGACTAAGTTCAGCGGGGGAGACGCCGACGCGCTGCTCCGCGACCGCACCGTCTCTGTAAGCTCTGGCAGAGCGCAGGTAACCGAGATCCTCGCGGAGGAATCGAGGCGCTCTGAGGGCAGCTCTATGCTCGTTTGTGGTACGTCTACTAGTCTTTTGATATATATTGAGACGATTTCTGACGGTGGAACGTGAATCTTGTTTACAGTTTCGGGACCTACCTCGCTCGCAACTTCGGTACGCAGTGCACTTTGCAAGTCGTCTATTGCAGGTGTTGGCGCTGCGATGAGAGGCACAAACGTCTCTTTACACGTTGAAGGCTTCGCGGTGGCTTGATTTGGATTCAAGTGTAATCATACACGCGAACCATTGAATGGTCATGATTTACGGTTAGAATTTGTATTCTTGTATAGATGTGCTTGTCAAAAAATGGTATCAGTTTGTTTCGCCCCAGCTCTTTTCGATATCAAGAAAGCTCTGAACGCTGTCTTCAACCGTCTTCCTCCAGTCAATAAACTCCGTGATGCCCAACACTTCCTTCGTCCTACTTGTATCCATGATATTCACTTGCTCCAACAACGGCTTCGCTTCGCTAGTATCGGGAAGACGGTCTCGCAGTTCCGGACGCACCTTCGCGAGGTGCTCGACAGCGTCCTTGAACAAAAACGTCTCGCCAGCAACAAGCAGACGCTTCCGGCGGACAGACGAGCTTTCCGCAGCAGAGAGCGCGAGGACATGCGCCCTCGCCACGTCCCGCACGTCCACAGTCATGGGGACTGTGTCCTGGACGGGCTTAAGCTTCGCTTGCTGACCTGCAGGGGGCAAAAGCGCTTGGTAGAACCATGCGGCGGTCGAGTAGTTGGCGAGGCCCTCCTTCGTCAGCTTGATGCCCGGAGCGATTGGCCCGTAGACCATGCAAGGGAGGACTGCAAGGTCGGTTGATCGGATAGTGTCAGAAAGCGTGACAAAGATGAAGATGAGGATGACTGAGGAAAGTGATACGACTGACTGACTGACTTGTTGTAATATCAACTTCTGGGTGTGCGTCTGCGAATTTCCAGAGTTCGCGTTCGGCGATGGCCTTCGACGCGGAGTACACACACAGCGCGTCGTTCTCATGAGTGCCGTCAAGTACGCTCTCTTTGGTCACTTCGTTCCAGTCTGCAAAGGAAGGCGTAATCAGCAAATTGCTTGCGCGCTAGTAGAGATGTGTTTTACCTGTATCAGCGTGCGTTCGGCGCGCGTAAAAATCAGATGTGATATCCGCCAGCGCCGTCAGGCTGCTTGTCACTACAATTCTCTTGACGCCTGCAGCAGTGGCTTGCTTCACGATATTCAACGTGCCGTTTACAGCGCCCTAAAGATTATCGTACGATGGCATTTGTTATGCGTTGCATAGATTTATTCAAAATATACACCAACCGAAATCATGCCCTCCGGAGAAGATCGTCCCGCATTCGGGGAAGCAACATGGATGACTGCTCCAACACCTTTGCTATACATTAAGCCAACGAACAGAAATTGAATCAAAAGGTGATATCCTCACCTCTCAGTGCTTCGGTGAAATCACTGCTTGCGATGTCCTCTATGACGACGACATCTACGTTCTTGCTGGCATCATACAAAGAGCACAAAGCGCCGTCCTTCCCGGGCCGGGTCACACTGGCAGAGCGCCATTAGAAACGAAATTTGTAGTTTCATTCAGAGCTAATCACAGTCTGACTGGATACCCAGCGCTGATAGCTTGATGAACGACGTGTGAGCCGACAAAGCCAGTTGCTCCTGTAATCTAGTTGCTTTGAGTTCACAAGAATCAATATTTTGAGAAAAATGCAACTCACCAAGACGAGAGGTGAGGTTGAAGACATGCCGCCAGAATCAAGAGGGTGTTTCTTTGACCTCATCGTCGCATCGAGCCTCTGCAGGTTTATACGCGATCCGTCATCTTGGAGGCATTTTGAAGTTCCCGATTGAAGCCTCGAACAAGGACAGTTGTAAGCTTCGTCCGCAGGTTACCGCAAGAATAACTTCTCAGGTGGGACGGAGGGGTCACGGCTGCTTAGTACAACTTGAGAACTCCAGCCTCCAAAGGGAGTCTGATGCAATATTGATGACCCAAAGCATGGTATTGCCTAATGAAAAGAACCCCATCGGAAGTGTTTCGTCGGTCTCTGAACCATTCAGGTCAAAGGCTTCGTCGTCGACGTCGAAACCATTCGTCTAAGCAACTGCAGAGCATTGTCCTCCTCTTAGGTATCTTGACGGCTCCAAAAGGGTATTTCGAGTAAAGTCTAAGCAAATTTACAGTAAGTTGGTAAATTGGAACGTGATGAAATCGAACACGCACTTTGCAAGTTGCCACTAAATTCCTGTCCACAAACGCCTTGTCCTTCCACAGCTTGGCCATCGTCATCGTCCAACTCTCATTCGCCTTCAATCGCAGATCACTCGCAGTCCAATTTCGTGAAATAATTGATACATTTCATGGTTGATGGAGCAGAAAGAGGATGGTTCGTTGTGTCAGAGCATCGTGGGCGCTGTCATCACGTTCAATGACAACCGCGTCGTCGGCGAGTCGTCACGTCTTCTTCATGACCACGGTCCACGACGTCCAAATCGTCCAGTGCACCTCTACTGCGAAGGAAATCTTCCAAATAATTGAAATCCTAGGCAATCAGGACTCTCTCTGTGTCTCTTCCTCAACGGAGCCTATTCGAATCGGAATTTTGCGTACATAAACCTACCAGCGGGCCTCACTCTTTGCCCTGACTTTGCAAACTTCAGCACGACATCCGTCGTCAGCTCTGTGTGCGGAAAAGCATGATAGGGCGCATTGATGGACTCCGATGAAGCTATTTCAGAGCAGATGGTCGATTTGCCATGGTGCGTCTTGCATTTGGATTTTTTCCTACTTGTAGATCTAGATGTACTAACTTGAACTACCTCCTCAGATTCTCCTGATACAACTTGAACTTCAGTGGCATCTCGCTCATGTTTGTTTTGCGTAAGGCGAAAATCTCGCAACACAAATTTCAAAGCAAAGGTGACATTCCAAATTCTTCTAATATGTGGTCATACATATCTCATCGCATTTCTACATTCTAGGTTATATTTCCTGACACCATTTTGTTTCTTGCGCCAATAAGCGAGTCCCGAGTCCACCGACCCCATGCTCGTCCTTCGTCACCTTGCACGTCGGCAAACACATATCGCGCAGTCGTGACCGAGTTCGCCTTGCGTCGAGCGGAACATGCTGCAATCCTGCGCCGCCTTTGCTGTGCAGCGTCGGTCGGCTAGAGGTGCGCCATAGGCCCATTGGTCAGTTGGCTATCGAGGTGCGTCCGTGGCTGTCCGCCGCTCACTGCTTTGACGATAAGGGTCCACCCGTTTTATTCAGATTTGCAATGACCATGCGTTATGGACGACGCTCGAAACGGGTCATATAAAGAGTGTGGTTGAAAGCAATACTCAATCGTACCCCGTATTCTCTTCCTCGCACTTCCATCCTCCAGATCGTTCTTTCAGCGAGCTCTTCAAGCTAGCCTAGGACGAAGATGCTTTTGACCAAAATCTCAGCGGCCTTTGCCACTGTACTCTCAGTCTCATCACTGAGCCAAGCCGCGGCAGTCCCTGTCGAAAAGCGGGAGTCAGATGATGGTGTTCAGATTAATGGTACGTCTCTGGAGATCTCCTCTGAACACGGACAGCGAATGCTCACAATAGTCATCAATAGACATGGACATCCTGAACTTCGCTCTTACACTTGAGCACCTCGAGGTCGCTTACTACACGCAGGGACTGAACAAGTTCAATGCCACCGACTTCAAAGACGCAGGTCTACCTGACTTTGCGCGCGGGAGATTCGAGGAGATTCTCATGAACGAGCAAACGCACGTCGACACGCTCTCAGAGGCACTCGGTGCGAATGCAACGAACCCCTGCCTCTACGAATTGTACGTACTTCAATGGCATTTGACTTTCAAATGGCTTATTCATCATCATTCGCAAAGCCCATTCACAGATGCGAAGGCATTCGCTAAACTGAGCGCAATCCTGGAGACTGTGGGCGCTTCGGCCTACACTGGTGCCGCGGCCCTGCTGTCAGATCCTACGCTCATAACCGAGGCTGCGTCAATCCTTGCCACTGAGTGAGTATCCTATATAGACGAATGATTTGCGATAATCTCTAACCATAAATTCTAAATAATGCAGAGCACGTCAAGCTGCATGGGTCAAGTCCGCTGTCATCAAGCAGAACCCATGGTCGCTTCCTTTCGAGACTCCTCTTGACCTCATGCAGGCCTTCTCGCTCGCATCGTCCTTCATCCAAGTCTGCCCATACTCCAACCCCGACATTCCTATCTCTACTTTCCCCGCCCTGACAGTGTCGACGCCCATGAACGAGACGCGCCCCGGACACAACATCACCGTCCAATTCTGGCCACCCATGTCGTACTTTGAATCCTCCTCCTCCAACATGACGTCTTCCAACATGACGTCCTCCTCCAACTCCACCGATTCAGGTTCAGACTCGTCTTCATCAAACTCGACAATGCCTTCGATGGAGCCTCAGTACTTCCTCGCTCTCCTCAGCGGGCTTGATAAGCATTTCGTTCCTTTATCGCCAGCGAACACTTCCCAGTCTGCCTACCTCACATACGAGTGGACAGCGATGCTCCCTGAAGACCTGAAGGGCACGGTCTTCGCTATCGTCACCACCGACGACACAATGGCGATGGATAGCAACACAATCGCGGGCGTCGCGATCCTCGACTTCCCCTTCAACTCAAACGGTACTCTGATCATGGAGTCGTACGGTGATATGTAAGAAATTTGTGTTGTGTTCAAAAGACGATTTTAGGTATACAACTTCTGTCCATTCGTTGTTCTCTTTTGTTCTCTTTTTCCACGGACTTCTTTACGAACATCATGACGATAAGCAAGAGATGGACGCTGAACTACAAATGGACTGTATATTCATTATTTTATGTCGTATAATCGGATGGAAATAATTAAATGAAAGTTTACGGCGCATATACCTTGAGTTAGCACTGTTTCCCTTTGGAGTCCTTTCGTTATCCAGCACGAGATGTACGTCAAAAAAGGCATTAAAACCACGTAAGTAAGAAGGTCCGGTCCATTCCGTACAACTATTAACTGAGGCATCGAAAAAAGGTTGCTCGGCAGAGGCTCATCCACGATCGACGCGATCATGACGCATACAGCCAGGTCGTGCCACGACGCGTCGCGTCGCGTCTTTCCACCTATGTTTTCTCTCCTCTTACCATGTTCGAGGAACTCTCAATGTGCCTTTCGAACTCGGACACGGATGGGGGCTACGATCTGTCTGAGAAGAGAAAAGTCGAAGACAACCTACCAAATATTAATGTCTACTTCGAAGAACCGTCGGCGACAACTGCTCAGGCTTGCCAGCTTGACCGACATCGTCTGGGACGACCGTACGCGTGTCAGCCGGGATAGAATACAACAATAGCTTTTCTAGATTTCAAGCAAGTTACAGCGGAAAAGAAAATTGTAACACGATGGGAACACTATGGCTCGGCGCTCGAAACACTGGCAGACGAAGCAAAATTAGAGGAAAGGTCCTGACCAGGTGCGTATTAGCAATCTTTCATCTTTGGAAACAATACCAACACACTTTCGATAGTAGATCACTACAATGGTCGTCACTATGGTCCTGTACTCTCATAATCAATACTGCAATAAGCTTCAGAAGGTCTTTGGGATTTACAGTGAGTGTGTTGTCTATGAACAGTGCGCCGACCACGGCAGCGCTGCCACTGAAAAATTTCAAGGACAGGTGTAGATCTTCCACCCGGAATAGATCATACGCTCCTAAGCTACAAGGAAAATTGATGCACAATCCCGTTCTCTGCTGATTCATAGTAATTTCATACACAAGAATGCCAACTGCGTTCTTCACCCAATGGCACAGACAAAATCGACGCCGAATACTCCAAGCGCTCCCCCCGCGATGGTCATCTTCCTCCCCCTCTTTTCCTATCTCCTTGAAAACCTGGATATGAGGACTGAAATTCCAAAGACTTTTGGAAACCGGGGGTATGTTTTCGCCTTCAAATTCAAGACGTGCCTGTTTTATGTAACATTTTCGCACAGATAGTAGGTAAGACAAACGCCTTCTATGTTTTCGCCCCTTTTAATGGCGTTTGGGACCTTTCTGACTGCGACCAACGACGTGCTTGAAGTTGATGCTTGCATTGCTTCATGATGGATCGATGCAAGCTCTGCAAACTCATTCCAAGGCGATCATCAAGCGGTGCATCGGGTCAAACGCGCCTTTGATCGCTTATTGATCGTTTATAGTAAGGCTCCGATCTCATTTCAAAAAGTCTTGGGCTAAAATTCCAGGAGTTACTCGGGGCGAAAGACTCGACTCACCTAGAACTCACTCTTATGTTTGTTTTGATAGGTCGAGAAACTTACGAGAGGAGCTCGACCGACTATATTCTCCTTGACAAGATGATTTGACAGATCGACACGAAGAAAGTGTTCGGCGTGGACTCGGGCCTTTTGCTTGAATTGGCCCTGGGGCCTGTGTGGGAGCCCCTGGCACCAGACGGCGCCCAGCAGTCACAAAAACCCGCCTGTTTCCGTTGGGCGTCCACCTTCACCATCTGGGCATCCCCTCGCGAAAACGCCTTGGTCTTGCGACGACGACGACGAACTCGCTCCCTTCAACGTCGACGGTTGCAGAAGAAATCTCATGATGGTACCGAGATCAAAGCAGACGCTTCTTGCGTCGTTATCGATGCTCGGTCTTATTGGGCTGTCGCGCGCCCAAATTACGAGTAATGCGACCTGCTTGTCGTCGTTTTCATACGTGAGTTTTCGTTTTTCTCGAGAGGGTCGGGTACTCATTGATGAACTGTAGCTATTCAATGCGGAGGGTCAGAGTCCTTGCTTGGTAGCTGCTTACCTCGGCGGTGCTTGCAATGGTGGACGTGAGTCGCAATTAAGCTATAATCCTCGAAGAAAATCGTAGTCTGACGATATCGATGTTACAGAGTACGACGTGAGCGCTTTGAACCCCGGAGAACATTACATCGGCCCCGCCGGTGTTTTCCTCGATCCATGCCAATGCAGCACCGTCATGTACTCAATGATGGGTGCCTGCAGTGCGTGCCAGAACGCTACGATTATCACCTGGACGGCATGGGATGCTGCCTGCTCTAATGTCTATGTCGGAGTGTAAGAAGCTTGTTACAAAATTTTCTCGATTTAATCTGATTTTTTCCTTCCTCTTCAAACTACAGATTCCCTCAGGACATCCCAGCGGGAACAGGCGTGCCAGCGTGGGCTTACTCAAACGTGACATCGTCGAACATCTTCACGCCTCAGATTGCTGTCGGAAACACGGGTACGTCGCAGCTTGAAATGTCTTTCCGTCGCATCTTCTCATGTCACGTCGACCCGTCCAGCGTCCGAGTCCACGGCAACAAATCAACAAACAACGCAGACAGCTGCTGGGGGCGCATCGCCAACGGGCGGGTCGAGCAGCAGCAGCAGCAGCAGCGGAAAGAAATCATCCTCGAACACGGGCGCAATCGCTGGCGGTGTCGTGGGCGGTGTCGTCTTCCTCGCGCTCGTCGGCCTCCTCGCGTTCTTCCTCATTCGCCGCAACAAGAAGAACAGCTCCGGCGTACGGGTTTCTGACACGAACTCAAGCCCGCTCATGATGGACCAGAAGGGCGACCCGTACCACAACGGCGGGCTTGCGACGCCCTTGTCTGCGCCCTACGGCACGCCGTACTCCCCGCCCCCTGGCATTTCGCCTTACCCCCAGGAGTCTTTCGCGCAGAAGCCATACGTGCGTATCTCCATCCTATTTTTTGTGCTGATCCTTGTTCATGTGGCTAATAACTCCTTCCTTGACTTAGAACCCAGATGATCCGTCGACGTTCCCGACGTCGCCGGCGCCGCCGACCATGAACAGTCAGTACACTGGTGGGAACGTGTCGTACTCTGGGTCGATGCCGATGCCTCAGCACCCGCCTCAGGGCGCGTACAGTGGTGCACCAGAGATCTGAGCTACGCTGGATCTGGATCGTCTGGTCTCTCGCATATATCATATCCTCGACGGAGTGTCTTGTCTATCGATGCCGTGCGTACTCTTTGTTGCTTTAAGGCTGCGCTCCACGATCTGTGCAAGCACTAGCATGTGTGTTGTACATTCCATGCGGTTCGGCGGGTTCGCCATCTTCTTCTGCTCTCTTTATACATTGGAACATTGATCTTGGGCATAATTATGTACGCTTCTTGTTTTAATCTTACCCTCCGTGTGTTCCCCCTGTCACAAAATGAAATTCAAGGAGTTATATTTGCGGTCTTTTGATATTTGGTCGTGACGGATGCAAGCCCAGGATCATTCCGTTTTATCTCTTTCTTGATCCCTCAAGCTTCGATTCGCAGTTTTCCAGCGCCAACCTCGATATCGAAGTCTTCGTATGCTGTGCAAGTACATCTGACATGATACATGTACAGCAGATTTGATTCCATTTTTGAAGTGCACTCACGTCTATTCCTGCACAGGCCCGAATTTGCGTCGGGGTGAGCCGCGCTAGTACTGGTTCGACTTTGACCTGACTTTTGACAGATCTTCAAGATTCAAGAATTTTTCGTGCTATTTACTTGTTCATCATGGTACGTCGGGGACTCGAGGACAGCGCTTTGTGTTGATTGAAAGTACTTTCAGGCTTGCCCGAGCACGACTAAGATAGGACTCAAGACTCCAACGAAAAAGGTCGAGAGGCCGTTCCCTTCTCCTTGTAACTTCTCAAGAACTTCAAGACGCAATTTCGAAGACAGGACTGACACGTCTAATGTAGCGCTCTAAACGTAAAAACAGAGTCTGGACTTTGGACGGCTTTCCTAAATCTTCTACATACTCAGGCTGTGGAATGTGAAACTTCACGATTCCTATCCTCGTTGTCGGTATGTTTTTTTCAGCATTCGTATTCCTCAATGTTATTCCTCTTGAATCTTATCCATTCTACTAGATGTAATAGAACGAAGCTCTCAAACCTCGAGCCCCGTCGACAGCAGAAACCCCGATCAACTTCGCCTATAATTATCCCCCAAATGATACCGACAATGCCAACATCACGACCGACTCCAAAGACATACTTCAAGGTATAAATACCTAATTGCACTCGTCGTCGGCTTGTGATAGCCCTTGCTTGTATTCTCATGCGGAGAGGGCTCGTGATTCCCCTAGGAGTTTCATGATATATGGTGGACCGTGGACGTCAAGTCCCGCGGGACTCAGGTTGCGCAGCTGCAACGTCGTTGACGTCCAAGGCCATGCCAGTGGTCGGAAGCGACCACAGTTAATCGACCTCAAGAGCTCGATCGAGAACCAGGATGGGCGGATTTCCAGGCGTCAGGACGACATTATTCGCCGTTCTATCGTTTGTCGCTCGGCGAACGCTGGGGTTCTCGTTCTCCTTCACAACCCCACCGACGCAATGTGGCAACGCTACAATCCAATGGAGCGATGGGCAGCCTCCTTACACTCTCTTGCTTGTCCCCGTCGGAGAATTGAATCCGGAAATTAGAACAATAATCCAACAGAACGTTCCGAACGGAAATGAAGTTTCTTTCGTTCTCGACTATCCATCCCAGTCACAATTCGTTGCGATCATGAACGATGCACGCGGTATAGGTACAGGAGGTGTGTGTGTCTAATTATCAGATTCTTTTTCCGCCTGCTGATAGTGCTCTGGTTTTGCAGGTACTTCGCTGGTGATGACCGTAGGAAACGCATCAGACTCGTCTTGCTTGAATACGCAACAAGTCTCGCCCGAATTCGAATTCTTTCAGTCCCCAACAAACATTTCGCAATGTGGATCCGTGAACCTCACCTGGCAATCCACTGCAGTCGATCCAGTGGGCATCATCGCCGTCGTTCCCAATGGACAATCATTCCTACTAGCGAACGTTACGAATGACAGCCGAGGAGTCGAGTGGCAGGTTGACATCCAAGCGGGGACGGAGATGCTTTTCGTGGCGGGTGATTCGAGCGGGCTAGGAACTGGAGGGAGCACGGATATTATGACGGTCGGAGAAGGGGACTCGTCGTGCCTCAGCAAGTCATCGCCCACCACGACGATTATTGTTGGGGGAAACTCTCCTACGATGTCGATCGGTGAAACCGAAACAATAAACCCGTCCTCACGTCCTACGATCGCAGGGACCCAGAACTCGTTCGTACTTTCGTGCCCGAATCGACGATCTGAGCAATACTAACCCTTCCAAATTTCCAATAGGACACACGATCTTGTGCTCGGAATTGGGATTGCGGTAGGGGTGGTTGGCGCCCTCCTTTGCGCTGGGATACTCTATTTAGTATTTCGCCGTCGCCGTCGAACGAGACACCTCGACGCGTACCACGATATAGACAGTGGCACCGCACGACCTCGCCCACTCAACATGCCCCGCAGGGCGTACCTTGGTCTCCAGGAAAAACTCTCTCGACTCTTTACTCCAAGTAATGAACTTAGGCGCGAGATGTACCAGGCTGAACCATTCACCGTGCCCTCATCGACACCATCCCTTGGAACGCTCGCCTCGAGCGGCATTTTGAGTCATCCTCCGCGAGTGTACCATCCCGTCTACCATCGTCACTCCAAACTCGAGACAAGATACGATCATGCGGAAGGCGATAGGTCTGGTATGGGTCAGAACGAAATGCCAATTCAACAACTCGACTACTACGCTCTCATACCATCTGCTGGTTCCAGTGAGACGCTCGCAGTCGATGAAGTCGCGGCGGTATCTCCCAGAAGGTTCGCCACTGAGCCTAAAGTCGCTCAAGAGAGGCCGTCGACTGGTCTGCATTTGATGACACAAAACCCTCGCGTGGAGGATGAGAGTGCAAATGGACAAATATCTTCAGATTCAGGAACTGCCGTCTTGTTTGATTAATAGACCGTACAGCGATATACAGTATACCATGGACTTCGGACTGCCAAGGTGGCCTCACGCTATAATTTGTACATGCATGCATGTCCTAACGCTGAATAGTTATATGTAAAGGACCCAGGTCGTACGAGATACTTCGATTTTTTGAAAAAATAAGCTTCTGGTTCTACTAGCACAGGCGATATTGAACGAATCTTCGAATCATTTTCGCCTGTACATAGCAGTCACTACATTGACAATTTGTTCTGAAAACTTAATCTTACATGTACTTAGATTGCACTTGATTCACTCAAAGACTCCCCTCATCTTCTATCCACTTCGGCAACCGTCCCAGATTCGGGAGCCATGTATTGCTCCGAGTATGGAGGCAAGCTTTCGTCCGTGTCCAGGATTTGCGCTTGAGAAACCATGTCGGGCTGAACGGGTGGCTCCTGGGCAGCCAGTGCTCGCGTAGCCGGAAACGTAGATGGCGAAATCGTAGGACCTGCTTCATGTATGCCGGAGGGTGTTAATGCGGTCTCACTCTCGTCGTTTGGTACATCAATGCGCTTGGCTTCGACGAGATTGGTTTCTTTCCCCAAAGATCGCGTATTGAAAATAGCTGGAGTATCATGCCCTTCTGTCAACAATTCCCCCTTTGATCTTAACAGTCGCCTTCCGCCGCTGGCGTTGAGGGCCGTCTGAAGCATATATGGATCTGCTTCCGCCAGCATACTAGTATCCTACCAGCCATAGTGACTTCAGCGTTCATTTATTGAGCATATATAAGGAAAGGCTCACATCGGTTTTTCGAGTCTCGTCCCCGTATATAAGAGCACCATCTTTCCGACGCAAGTGTCTGCGGAGTGTGAAGAAGCCGACGAGACACAAAAGAGCAGCACCGCCAACAATGCCACCAGCGATGGAACCTGCATTCGACTTCTTCTTGTTTCCGTTTATACCGCTGGCTTCGTTCCCGTTGTTCAGAAAATTAGTTGCTGTCTGCGTCGTTAGCGACTTCGTCGCCGTGGAGTCGGGCGCTGGAAGGGCCAATGTAACATTAGAAGATGGAATGGAATGAGACTTCGATCAACGACGTACCCGTATTCTCGATAGCTACCTGAGGATTGAAGGTATCCGTCACTGTCACATTCGAATATGCCCAAGCCGGAACGCTTGTTCCCACTGGGATGTCTTCAGGGAAACTGTGTTCAAGGAGGGGAGAAAATCAGATCAAATCGACCAAAAATTGTAGAATGTCTCTTACACTCCAACGTAGACGTTCGAGCAGGCAACATTCCAAGCAGACCAATTGACAGTTTTACCGTTTTGGCACGCACCACAGGCGAATACCATAGAGTACGTAACAGTGCTGCATTTGCATGAGCTAAGGGAAGCGACGGTAGGACCAATGTAGTGATCTCCGGGTTTCAAAGCTTTCATGCTATACTCTGTCTCGATATAAATTTGTTTTAGGGATATAGAAATATTGTGACTCACGTCCACCATGGCACGCGCCGTTCAGATAAGCAGCTACCAAGCAAGGGCTTTGGCCCTCTGCATTGAACAACTAAGATTGATCATAAATTCAACGTCCTGATTCAATCGTTTCAAAAGAAGAAGACAACTCACGTATGAGAATTGCGACAGGCAGGTCGCGTTAGTGGTGATTTGAGCTTTTGACAGGTTTAAACCTGCAAGGACCAGGATCGATGGTGTATGAATCCCGACTCGCATCGCTTACGCCAAGTCCTACGTCGATAACGGCAAGTCAAAAACAATGAAGTTTTATTCACGTACTTGGTTTCTCGCTCGCTCGGGTGGACAACGGCAGGCGGAAAAAAGGGGTGGAAGTAGATAGATTCTTCTGAGCACGAATTTATATTTGAATCCATTTCATGGCCTCCGCTGTTTGTGTTCGAGAAGATGCCGTTTTCAAAAAGAACCGAGAAATCTCCGAGCCAGTAATGCTGAGATAGAAAGAAATTCGGGGGCGTCGGCACTGATTGATATGTTGAGGTCAATAAGCTGTTCAACTTAAGGCGAAGTTAGGAGCGACCCTCGAGATTTTGCAGCAACGAAGTCGTGATTTCTGATCGACATGACTTCCGGAATATGCTCGGAAGGTTTGTTGCAGAGTTTTTGCAGGCGTTACTAGAGCGTCCAAGTGGTCTTTGCGACCACCACGCCTTACATGTACTTCGCGATGATCGCAAGTTCCAATTGGTTCGCCACGACCTGCACCATCCTACTTTGGATAAGGATTGATATCATGGTCCTCCTTCAAACGCATCCTGAAGGATTAATTACGACCCGGGACGTGCGACGACAGCCCCAAAGACTCCGAGTCCTCCTGAGCTTGAAGCAAAGACGTGACTGAGAGGAATGTAAGCGATACTACTGTAGTATTTCGACCAACTGTTCACAGATTTGGGACCTCACGAAGCCCGATGAACCTCAATCTCTAATCGGAGCTCATCCGCGAGGAGTTTTTTTGCGTTTGTGACGCGTGACTGAACAGTTGGTCGAAATACTACAGTAGTGCTAGCCACGCGTAAGTTTGTTCAGAGCTCGTATCTCCGCAAAGCGGCTGCATACCCGAATATCCTGGTGCGTCGCTTGCAACTTTCCGTAAGGATAATCGGGGTAACGAAGGAGTCGGAAGGACATGCCACACCGTCATGGCACATTGTCGTCTGGGTAGTGACGCCGCCCGGGCGGCAGGACCAAATTCTACGGTTACCCTGCAACAGAGAGTGTCAAATTTCATGAATGAAAGAAGAAGTCTGGGGAGAAAAAAAATCCACTGTGGTTGGTGCTTCTACAAAACAGTATCCCGCTGCATCCCGCTACTCACCCGCCTTTTGCCAGTGGGGATTTTCAAGTTGCAGCAGTTGCTTGCGAATGTCGTATGGTTTCCAATGCGCCGTCTCGTCATGTGTTGCGTGGAAGAAATCGAGCAGCCTGTTGGATCGAAGCCAACGGCATGTCTAAGATCGTGGTGTACTAACACCGACCCCCACATCGGACGCGGGGGGGTGTTCGGACAGTTCGAATCGCTTCCCTTCGCTTGCTCAAAAAGGTGCCGCGAATCAGCGGAGTCTGAATAATTATATTGTCTGTCCGAACACTTCCCCTGTCCGATGTGGGGGCCAGTGTTAGTATGGTGAAGAGACGAACATGAACGCTGAACATGGCGCTGACTCGGACTCAAGTAACCCTAACCCTACCGTAGGCTAGCGCTCAAATTCTCGGAATTCAGGCAGAATAAGGTGGGGCGTCGTTTCAAGTAAACGCAGCGACTCAAAGACGAGCACTGTGATGAAAAGTCATTCCAGACATAGTATGGAGAAGAAATTTTATTTTGACCCAATTGGAGACTTTGAGCAGAAATTATGCAGGAAATCGTTTTACGATTACAACTAGGAGTCATGAAGCTGTTACTTGTAGGTTATCGCCGTCACGGTAGCTTATGGCATTTCCCTGTGCACTCGTCGAGCGCTAGAATTGGCTTTCAAATTCTAGGCTAGCCACAGTCCATGCGCCGACCTCAGATCCAACCACGGCGAACTCGCTGTTTGGTTCAACAACAGTGGCATCGTCAGGGGAATCTTCCGAACGTCCTTCTTCGATTTTTTGATCATCGACAGGTGACTCGGTGGGGATACTCCGATGAGCACGTCGACTGGATACTGCTGCGGATAGCGATCCCTGAACGCTGCGATTGGTGTTGGTACTGCGATTGGTACGCCCATTCGAACGTCGTGAGTCCCCTGTTGTTAAGCCACCTTCCGCGCTTATCCAGGAGCACGTTTCAGCTTCCGACCTTCGGCTTCGAGGCGCTTTCATTGGCCATCGAGACGAAAAGCTGAGGAATCGCCGAAGGAGTGTTGTAGCTGAAGCTCGACTGGAATCCACACGGGCCCGGGTAGGGTTGGCAGACACGCTGGGTAAAAATGATTGAGAGGTATGGGTCGAGTAACTTGAGTTCGCTTCCGCATATGTTGGGAGCTCCGAGTCTGCATCGAAAGAGTCGGAGATTGCCTGCACAAAAATTAATCCTGAGAATAAGAGTGAATAAGAGACCGACGTACTGTCGAAGAAGTTTCGCGAGGGGTTGTCCTATCTCGTTTTCGCTTCCAATATACGAAGCCAGCAATGCAGATGACAATACACAAGGCGAGTCCGCCGATAATCCCTCCCTCCATATCGTTCTTAACGTTGCGAACACGCGAAACTTCAACGGCAGACGTAGGAGATGCGGTAGTCGAAGAAAGGGGCTTTGTATGTGAATGTTGCATCATTAGGCTTCCAGAATCCGTAGCCGAGCTACTCGTCGGAGAAGTGGTTGAGGATGAAATTTCGGAAGAGCTTGTAGTGGATGAAAGAACGCTGTTCGGGCTCTCACCAGTGGTAGTGGAATGAATGGTAGTTGGTGAGCTTTTGCTCGAAGTTTGAGATACAGGATTGGAGGTCGGTTTTTGGCTCGAGCTGGTCACAACCTTGGGAAATGTTGGCGAGGGAGCCAATGTCGTCGTCGAGGTTTGGCGCACGGGGCTTCCACTTGAGTCAGGACCTACGAGAACCATTAACACTCGTATGTACGATGTCAGGATGGAACGTACCTTGTACCTCCCGTGCAATGGCGACATCAAATGTTCCAGTTGATGGCAATGAAGCGAAGGCCCACGCAGGAACTGACGCCCCAGGAGGAAGCTCAGTAGAAAACCTAGGTCGCATTATAAGCCTTTTATTTCAAACAATAATTATCGTATATAAAGAGATTACTGACTGGCCTAAAGCTTTACTCGAACAAGGTCCACTCCAATTATCCCATGTCATGTACGTCTGACTCTGACAAATGCTGCACGCACTCATTATTGAGTACGTGACCGAATTGCAAGTGCACAAGCTCGAAGGTCCGATGCCGTTATTCGGTGGATTGAGGTAAACCAGCTGCTTTCCCTGCTCCCCTTGAGGGAGAGGGGATATCGAGACCGCTAAAGGTACTTTCAGCACGATAATTTCTTCATCACGCGATCTACGTTCACGTACCACTGCTATTACAACCACTCGAGAGAATCGCAAAGAGCATGCATGGCGTCTGACCAAGCGCATTGTTCAGCTTGAATAATTACAAATATCAGCACAAATATCAGCACAAAAATATACTGAGGCATATCGTAGTACGACAACTTACAAATTCATTACCCGGTAAACAGCTGACAGTTGTTCCTTGCGCCCTCGCGGACGTCGCCAACCATGCGAGGATCACTGTCGACGAGCTCGTCCACAGTCCGAAGGCACTGAGAACCTTGGATTGACCATTCATGGCATTCGAAGTCGTGGCTTAGGACAGGACACCTGCGCAGGGGAGTGAGAGGGTTCGTTGGATTCGCACTTATGAGCCATCTAAAATTGGAAAACAAAAAGAATAGAACTTAGACATACCTTCAACCGCGCAATCAAGGTCGTGTCGACCACAGATGATCAGGCTTCCACAGGCTGCAACGTTGATCTTCTACGAGCGGTGAGGCAATCTTGTACCTCAACTTTGTCAGAGCGCGCGTCGCGCGATGGTTACTCACCACCACATCACTTCACCGCAATGTTGTATATATGGGGGTACCAGGTCGCAAGAAGGAAGATAGACGCCATTCAGGAAGACACGTTGCTGCGTCGCGCTATGATACGAGTCGTGTAACGCTCTTCCCAACTGAGCTCGGTTTGTCGCCAGGCTTCGAGTTCGTGAGCGCCATTATTTATGATAGTTCTGTTGGGTTGTTTTTATAGAGAATGTCAACACGAAGAAGCTCACCAATTTCGCTCCCACCTACGCTTTCTCTCGTAAGAATCACGTTCGACCTCAAGAAAGGGACCCTCAGAGAGGGATATTCCAAGGAGTTGCTCAAGCATAATCTTATACCTCGCAAACCCCATCGTCATACGAGTCCATTCAGAGAAACACACTGTCTTTCGTTGCTCAGAGTTTTGTTCATGATGGTAGTAGTGATGAGAGTTGTCATTGGCATCGCCACCAGAGGGCGGAATTTTGGAGACACTGATTTTCCACGTGGCAATCGAATATAAAACAAAATCTACACGAAACAAACCACTACACTGATCCAGCGACGGCAGATGCACTATTGGTTTCAACGACAGTGGCATCGTCGGAAAAAGCTTCCAATACTCCATCCGGGACGGTAGGGATAAATCTATGAGAGCTTCGTTGGGCTAACTTGGGGGAACGCGATTCTTCAAGACCGTGGCTTGCACTGCTGTTCAAAAACGAGAAACTTGCGGATCCTATCGTCGCGTCTGTGCTCTTCCAAGGGCTAATATCCGATTGCGAGATCCGAGTTCGCCTCGAAGGCCATCGGTGCGAGAAACCCCAAAGACGTTGAAGGAGTGTCGTCTTTGATACCGATGTACCAGATGGAATGTCTTGCTGCGCAACTCGCCGAAGACGAGTGTTTTTGCGCATCTTGCGAGTCGAGTTAGGTTGTGTATCTGTCGTTAGACGCAATTCGGCATTGCATGCCTCGCACATCACCTTAACAGTACACTTAATATTAGCAAGCCGACATGAGTGAGTATCTCACGTTGGATGAACGTACCGCCGGGAAATCTTTCGTGTGATCTGCACTACATTTCGGTCTGTCTCGTCTCCTCTTCCACATTACGAAGGCGAGGAGAAACAACACAATGATTGCCACAACCCCGCCGACGATTCCTGCCTCCATATCAATCTGTGCATTCACGTCTTTCGTCGCAACGGGCGCAGAAGAAGCGATGGTCGAAGAAGGGGGTCTCGTGTGTGAGTGCTGCATCCTCAAGAGGCTTCGAGAGTCTGACGAAGAAGAAATGACGGAGGAGGCGACGCTGATTGAAGTCAAAGGTGCTTCATCGGACGATATGCTCGAGCTCGTTACACCACCTCTGAAGTTTGTGGCTAATGAAGTTGGTGTTTGTTGAATAGAAGCCCCAATTGAGTCGGGACCTATGGGAGCGCTTCATAAGTTATAATTTAATGTATAATACGACAGATTAGAACTTGCCCTGAGCCTCCCGCGCAAGTGCAATGTTAAAAGTGTCGTTTGTTGTTATTTCCCCGTACGCCCATGCTGGAACCGAGGCGGCAGGAGGAAGATCGTCAGGAAACCTAGGTCAACGTCAGATGCATTGCTCTGCAACGACGTTTCAATATAAAGTAGACTTACTGGCCTATAGTTTTGATTGAACAAGATAGACTCCAATTATCCCATGTCATATACGTCTGGCCTTGACAAATGCTGCAGGCGCTCATAATTGAATAGGTGACCGTATTGCATGTGCAGTTGCTTGAGGAACCGGCGCCATTATTAGGTGGATTGAGATAGACTACCTGATCTCCCATAGGAAGAGGGAGGATAGTGACGGCTACGTATCTCTTTGGTAAGAGCTAATGAAATTGTTCGAGGAACTGTTATTCGTACCACTATTGTTACACCCGCTGGAAAGAATGGCGAAAACCAAGCACGGAGATTGACCCAAGTCGTTGTTTAGCTTGAATTGCACGAAAGATAAATAAGTACAGTCACCGAGACATAGTTTTGCTTGCTAACTCACGAATTCACTATTGGGGATACATTCTACCGTGGTCCCTTGCGCCTCGACGGACTTCGCCAACCATGGTATCAGACTCGCCGTAAAGAACGCGATGCCATAAACTTTGAGAAATGTGAAAAGGATTCCCATTCCGATCGACGTCGTGACTTAGGAATGTGGGCGCCTGCGAAGAGCATGAGTCATAGGCCTTGTCGATGCCGCACTTATAAATGCGACGGAAAAAACGAATATCTGACATACCGTTAACTAAGAAATGAAGGCTGTGTTGTGTAATACTGATAAAACAGATGGGATTGCCTGTTTACGGTGGGCAGTGAGTCAATGAACTTAAAAACTTAACTTGAAGACGCATCGGTTACTTACTATCACTGCAATCTTATACATACGGGGACTTAGACACCATTCGATGGACACGTTTGACTGTTAACGAGCTCAAGGAATCATTCGGTACGAGCTCAGATCGTAGTACTTCTACTAGTAGTAGCCGCCCGAGACTCGGACGAGGAGAGTCTGAGTGGCATTTTCTATAACAATGCACGTTCTATCAATGCTTTTGAAGTAACACTTCAATCAAAGAACTCATAGACACTCACCATTGATTTGACCCGTATCAATCAAGTCCGATTTCGAGGGAAAAATCTGCAAGCCTCCGTCAGGCAGCCTCAGGCTTGGATCTTCAAGTTTCGACGTCCACATTCGATGAGTTTTTTGTATAACGCGAGAAGAGCTCTTTTACGCTAGCTGTGGTGGAGAAAGCTGATTGACGTTATGTGTAGGAATTTTCGTTCATGAAGGTTGGGGTGAAGTTCGTGGTTGGGCTATAGCGGATGCCACGCGTAATGCCAAAGTCGACTTTCCACGTAGCTACTCGCAGTCGGTGCGGAAAAAACCTCACTCTAAGAAATTTCGATCGCCATCCTGAAGTCGCGAAGCATTGTCAATTTGTGTAGAATTTGCCTATATTCACAAGGACCGGGGTATATTGGCATCTTTATTCAAAGAGGGTATGATTGGAAGGAATGTCTGGGAGCGAGCGTACAAGTAATGAATGTGTCGCGAAATGAATGTGATCAATTGTAATAACACTGGTCTTCCTACGACCTTAATAATTCCAAGAACTCGGCATCATGAGATGGTATTGTTATCTCACAAATGCATGTGAAGGCCACGTAGCAGACCCCACACTTGTTGTTTCCCAACCTGAAGAGCCACCATCGGAATACGTACTTTCTCGGTGTCGCTCCGTCGCACTTGCGTTGGCGACTACACTTGATGTCCTGATCGGCGAAATGAAGTCGGGCCCCAGCAGATGAGACTGCGCCGCGAGGCGCATCTCACCACTGGGAGGTCTTATTGCGGCTCGAATCTCAGCGTGCTGTGCATGCAACGTATCGATCTTCTCGTGCACCCTCCTGATGTAGACTTCGTCGGGTTCCGGCAAAGGCTCAGGAGGTGTTGGCCGGGTTTTGACCAACGAGCCCCGAGAAGCTCCAGCGATACTCAACGAGGCGGCGCGTGACATCGCGCGCGTCTGTCGATTCAACAAGGAAGACCAACGCGTCGAAACCGCTTGGATCCTGCGGAGAAGAGGTGCACCTGAGGCTCCAGTGGAAATGGTACGCGTGTCGTCGCCGTCGTTGCCCACGAAGTTATTCCTCAGAGGGGACATCGAAGTAAATGATTCTATGCTTCGCTGCGACGAAAGGTCAGCACATCGTGCACGACATTTTCAATTACGAAGACGCTTACATTAAATGGGTTATTGTCCCTAGGTACCTCGACCATTTCCGCTGAGGCTGCACGCCGTCTGGCCCTGCGCCTCAGCATCATGTATCCAATGAGAACGAGGACCAGGACAAATAGGGCACCGACCACTCCGAGAACGATCCCAAGCGGCTCGTGCGATTTCCCCAAAGCGGCAGTCGCTGCAGCAGTTGTCGAGTGTGAATTACCAGTTGTTTGGGTAGTAGAGGTGATTGGGACAGTGGGATTGGGAGACGGCTGAGGCGCCACTGTCGTCGAGTTAGTTTGCTCGGGGTTGCTTGGAATTGTCGTTGTCGAAGAGCCCGTTGTAATCGCCGTCCCGTTTGCTGTCTGAGAAGGAAGTTGGGGCTGAACAGAAGGCGAAGTCGATGTCGTAGATATGGTCCTGTTGATGAATGTCTGAGGTGTCTGTTCGGGGTGTGCAGACATGCTAGTACTCGAAGCCGAAGGATCTGCGAACCGGTTGTTCGTAGTACTGGAGGATGTGACCGGAAAGGAATCGGACGCTTAAGAAGGAGATGAAATGAGTCTGAGCAGCTAAAATTTACGGTGTTTCCAATCATACCAGTGTGAGTTTCAGCTAGTGCAAAAACAAAATTGTTGTTTACATCCAAAGAGTTGAAAGCCCAAGAAGGAATCGAAGTACCCGACGGAATATTCGCCGGAAACCTGGTAAATAAGAAATGTTAGATTTAAATATCTCATCATTCGCTCTTGATGACCCACCTCAAGTTGCCATTATTCACTTGAGCTGCATTACACGACTGACTCCAAGTTGTGTATGAGGGCAGAACCTGGGCTTCATTCTGACAGACACTACAAGCGCTCATCATAGAGTATGTCACCGTGTTGCAGGCACAGGGATTTGCTCCGCCAGACGGGATGGAGTAGGAACTGTCCGAGAGTTCAGGCACCGGGAAAGCTGGTAAAGTCAACGCCGAAGCGATAAATGTGAGCGGAGCGGTGTGCGAATATTGCTAAGCACGTACGAGCAGTGGGAGAGAGGCACGCAGTCATGAGGTTCGAGAAGACTTGACAAGGCGACTGGCCCTCCTCGTTATTAAACTGAACAAAATTTGAAAAATTCAAACTCGAATCAAATAATATTGCCAGAGGCTTACTCACGTATTGATACCCTTGGAAACAAGTTGCTACCTGAGCGTTCACCATCGCAGATCCTGAACCCAATAACAAAACTCCCATCCAAACCCACATCGGCCAAAAGAAACGTCCGCGATCCAAAAGAGAGATCATCCTGGCCGCTGAGGCCTATAGGCTATTGCCCAGTATCCGTCCAACGAATAAAGAGTGGAAAGGCCCGCGCAAGCAGGCGCCAGTCGCGGACGACCTGGACAACGAAGAAGAACTGAAAGAGAGCAAAGAGGGAAATAAGAAGCGTGCGGTGTTGCATACGAGAAGGACTTGCGTTTTTCAAGCACCGATAGTGACCAACAACAACCGTCGCATGATGATTTGATCTGCCTCGCCGATCCTCCAGCTGATCCAATGTCAAGTGAGATGATGAGAGTCGCAAGAAGCTTTGTTGATACTAATAGTAGACGCGGCAAATCCGTGAATCCAGTGAGATAGCATCCGCGCGATCATGTAGTCTCTTGTCTCGTCCCCGGCCATTTTCAGGAGCGTACGGTCTGGGAACCGTGCCCGCTGTGTCCTATTCAGTAGGGAAACGTTTGGGCACGAGCCTAATGTAGCCTCGCAGATTCAGATTGAAGTAGTCGCCATTTTCGGGACATGAGCCTTTGAGTATCATTCCTTGAAGCGAATTTGACTTTAATATAATGATTCCAGTCAAAACAAATCCTCGAAGTCTCACCAAGATTTTCTTTCTTCGTCTCTCTGCCACCCAAACTTCGAAGAATAGAAACAGTACCTTGTGGAGAAGAATCAGTGATGATTGTGGCGACAAGACTTTCTTCACATACCCACACAGAAGGACATGGTCACTTGTGATATCAACAACCACGGAGAATCAAGTGAGACGAAGGCTCACCGTAAGTATCACTCCTCTCAACAGCTCAATTCCAGGCCGGTTGGCGAAATCAACAATCTCTAAACACCAGGTGAGTTGAGACAACAACCAAGTCAGCCATCAGACCAGAAGACGAAGTTTTAGAATGTTACGTGGATTAGAAGCAACGAGAGGATCAATGCCAATAGAATAAGAACAATATTATGCGGGGTAAAGACACGTTAAAGCAGGTTTTGTTTCATACACGAGCATAGAGATCCTAAGTGCATATAACGAGGCTCATCCCCAACGCTCCGACTCCCGTCGAGACGAATGCCCATCCCTCACAAGCGGTCTCATCAACTAGTTCATCTCTCGGATGAGCTTGTTGATACCCTCCTCCCGGTTACCGTGGTCACCACCCTCGACGTAGTGCTTGAACTTGCGTGCGCGCCAGCCGCCAGTGGGATTTGAGAGTTTGAAGGGCCATAGGAAGTTGCTCGCCTGCTTGAAGTTGGGGCCAGCGGTGTGAATCTCATGAACGAGGTCTTCAACGGAGAGGATGTCATATTTGCCGAGGGCAGCCTCGATGACGGCGTTGTCGGAGAGAGGAACACGCTGTCTGTCGACCTTTCCGTATCCACGCTTGTAGATGAGTTCACGGACGGACTTCAGGTTAGGCTCGCTGTAGAATGAAGGTCATCAAGGAAGTCTCGTACGAAAACGACAGAAGTACTCACCCGAAGGTTACGTATGGCTCGACGAGTCGTAACATTTGTAGCGTCGCCTTTGTCGCCTTGACGAAGACACCATTGTTGATCTGGAGGAGGCGAAGGAGTTGCAAGATTTTTCGGGGTTTGGGGGCTATCTCGTTGATACCCCGGATGCGAACGACGAAGTAGACCTTGGCCTCGGCGGGTACGTAGAAGTCGCCAGCGGTACGTGCTGCACGCTTGAGACGGATCTGCTCCTTCTCCTTGTTTAGGTACTCATTCGCGTATTGTTCGGCGCGCTTGAAAATGACCTTGCGCTTGGCTTTTGCGTTCTGCATAAAAACGTGTTAGCAATGCATTTCAGGAAGAAAGAAAAGCGGTAAGATGTAGTTTCAGTCCCGAAAGATGGTTAAAGAAAAGCAGCATCACCCTTGAAGGCTAGCCATTCGTCGAAATAATCGTATGCATCATTAAATGGATGTCGAATTCGAAAGAATTTGAGCAAATGAGCAACTCGAACGTCAGAACGTACCTTGCGAGCCTCTGCGGCCTTTGCAAGTCTCTCCTCCCTGGCCTTTTCGGTTTGCTTGCGTTTCTTGAGGAGGGTCTCTGGCACCTCGACATGCTGCAACAAGGCTTCAGCAAATTTGACATTAGACTCGATTTCTTTCGAAAACCCACCGAGGTGCTCGGGACGCTGAAAACAAGTCAAAGATGAGACCATCTTCACGAGAAACCCATCAAAAAGACTTACGTTGTTGAGGGAGCCATCGCCGACGAGAAATGTGTGTTCGGTGGAGGTGAGCGTGGTCAGTCACGAAGGAGGCAAGCGTGGTACTGTACAGTTTCAAACCAAGGTTCGCAGTGTCGGGTAATGCCGGCTGCCTCGGTGTGTGCCGAAACCTCCCATCTTTTCCTTGAACTTGAACAACGTCAGCCAACCATTTCGTACATCTTTGACGTTGTCAAGTGGCAAAATGTTTCTGCGCTGTAGATCAAATATGGAGGCCTTTAAAAAAGCAGGAAGGTAATGTTTGACACCACATGGACATCGTCGCCACCGGCAATACGAGTAAGCTTCAAGCCGTTTTACTGACTATAACTCACTTTGAGAAACTTTGCAGTTGAGTTCACAAACAAACGTGAATTAACACTCTCACACTGATGCCTGAAGATATCTAACCCGGGTATCACCTTCGAAACGGGGAAACGGTTCGTTCATCCTCCTTCATTTTGAATCTTTCCATCTTCGTCTCATTGGATTTCGTTACACAAGCCATGGCTTTTTTCTACTTCAAGGAGGTGATTAGTCTAGGCAAGCGAGCTTTCGGACAAGCCCTATCTGTCGTTTCAGTAGGAGGAGATGCCGTCGAAAAGCCGATACTAGTATCGACGAAATTCTCTCAAGAACCGTTCGAGTTTTGATGACATCTGTTGGACGCCTGATATAACTACTTCTTGTTCACCTATGGTCGCGGGACTCCCGGGGTTAAATATCATTCATCAACGTGATGCATAGTACATGTGAGCTCAATATTCTCTCAACCAACCACAAGTCGTTGAGCATGGAGACCATCTATTTATGACAGTCAGTTGCAGCCTAGTCGAACTCGAGGGAGTGTTCCTAATCTGATCTGCGGAGACGAGTAGCGTAGTTACATGATGTTGGCGGTCGAGGTATTATTTATTAGTCGTGGTTTTCTTTTCGAGCGTCTCACCTCGTTCCCCAGCTTCTCGCGCTCGCCCTCGAGCAATGGTGCCCCATCGGGGCTTGAACATGGCATATTTGCTTCCGATGCCGTTCATGCTTGTGTTTCATCTCCTACTGGGTGTTCACTTCGTGGTAGCCAAGTACCAAAGCAATGTCCAATGCCTACCGAGCTCTGCGTACGTACGTACTTCCAATATCTACGTTTCCGTTACGCTAAATTTAAGCATCCATAATTCATTCCAGTTATACAACAGTAACCTCGACTCCCCGTGCGAGATATGGGCCTCTTTGTCGAGTGTCTGCTCTGATGGTAAGTACGTGACATGTGCATTCATTCCGTACTCTAATCGTCAACTAGAATCCGAGTTGGTCTCAATCAACCCAATCCCTTCAGGAGCAGCATTTTACGTCTCAGAGATTACGCCCGAAAATCAACTATGTCAATGCAGCACAGTTTTATACGTGATGATGGTCGCCTGCAGTGCTTGTCAAAACACCATTTGGAATGCCAGTAAATGGCGAGATTGGAGCAAGGATTGCTCCGGGACTTCCGAACGGTCGTAAGTCATTATTCAAGATTTTTCAACAGTGCAATGCTTTATCAGCGGCAACCTGCGTTTGCGTTATTTAGATTTCCCGCTTCGTCCGATCCTCCTTTAAAGGTCCCCCAATGGGCGTTTGCAGATGTTCTTTATTCGAATGCATTTGATCTGCAAATTGCTAAATATTACGCAGAAGGAGTTTCTGAAGGTTCGCACATCTAAACGACACTTGCTTTGAATATTGGGATTAATACATCACAAGTAGCTGTCCCACCGCCAATCAATGCAAGCCAACCCCCAAACATCTCTCTTATTCGTGATGCTGCCATCGGTGTCGCTTGTACTCTTGTTGTTCTGCTCTCGACCTGTTCCTTGCTCTTCATACGACGCCGACGCCGACGACGAAGGGAGGCTGCGTATAGCCTTTTAGAACCACTGGTTCTGACGGGAGATGCAACTTCAGACCCAAGGAGCAGCACTCGAAGTAGCGTAAAACGTATCTCTCGCGGTTTCCCTTTTCGAACTCCAGACCGCGCTCCAACGGCACCACCTGCTTATTTCGACGTGATACCTCTTGTCAACGTTGTCGTACGTTATTTTATCCAGATCCTGCATAGTAAAATGATTCTGATGTCCCTTATGGATCAAAGGAGGATGGTTATCTGTCTCCACCGAATAGTAAAGGTTCAGATCGAGAAAGACGCTCGAAATATCGACGTTCCGTGTTTGCTCTGCGTCGAATTCATCCAAACGGAACCTGACCTGTGACAATATACCAACATTTATTTAAATGGTATGGACTCCGTTTTGTTGCTCTGCTTCGTTCTCTGATGCTCTTGGAAGTACAGAATCTGCTACCTATGCAATGGAACAAGATACCCAACAAGATCATCAATAAATTCAGAAAATTGTTTATTCGATCACTTATATCATCTCTGGTGGAAGATCGTTCTCTCGCACGCCATGTCTTTTCGCTAGTTTATCGACGGATTGAATTAAAGTTAACTCCACGTCGTCAGTCATGATACGCAGGCTGCGCTTCGTCTCGGTGTTCTCGATACTTTATCCGCTTATTTACCCACATGATGCTGACATAGGCTGGCAGGCATCTAACCTAATACAAGGAGCTCGCCATCTCAAAGTTACGGTGAGTCGCGGACATCTCGCTCAGCAATTTCGGCTACTTCTCAAAGGATGGTGAAAGTGACGAAATGCCCTCGGGATTTTCTTCTTCTAGGTTCTTCGAGACGCTCGCTTACGACTTCACACTGGAGAGTACGTCAAGGTGAGACCTCTTCGGGAGAAACTTCTGGATGATTTACCCGACTAGCCTTCTCGCTCGCGTAACTCACAAGACACATGTCTTTCGTCAGGCAGTAATTTACGAGAGCAGGTCGGCGATCGCCGTTAGCTATGACCCTTGAGTTCAAGAACTAGTATTCAATCCCTTCGTTCAGCCTCCTGTTCTCGGAGACAGTCACACACCCTCCCACCCAGTACGTGGTTTTACGTGTACGATTACGCGGGTCCCTTCTAAACTTACTTCCACAGAGAACTCGAAGTGTGCTCTTTGATCACGGAAGGCGTAGATGAGCGCTCCTTCACGGACTATACTTGGGACTTACGAAAAGATATGAACTGACATCACGAACGTTACCTTAAGATTCGCGGGAGTTGGTTCTTAACGTAAACCATCGCCGCAAACCCACGTTGTGAAGTTCGCGTAACTGCTCTTCTACGCGCGAAGGCAATTGTGATCAAGTACCTTGGAGCGAAATGATTTTCGTCTTCAAAGCATAAACTGACAGGTAGACAGCCATCGTTTGTTCCGATAACAATGATACTGATAAGTGCATATTCTTTCTAGTTCGTGTCAACAAGCGGGACGTCAAGATTTGCCTTGTCGGCAACATCCAATGCCACGAGGATTCGAGATACCATGTTGTATCCGGCTATGGTTGCCGTAGCCTCCAAGACCTTACGGTCGTCCTGTAAGTTCTCCCGTAGCTTCCGAAAAATATCGTCAGGCACTTTAATGTTGCGGGTCATATGGTCGGCATAGATGAGCGCTGCTTCCTGGACGGGAGTAAGCAGGCCCTTCGTCGTCTGATGGGTCGCTGGAACTGTGGACACGTCGCGGACGACTTCGAGCTGCGTAGAAGTCAACCCAGCGGAGCGAGCGAGGGGTTCGTGCGCCAACCTTTAATTAACAAAAAATTGTGAATGGTCTAATGACGCTTTGCTTATCTAGACGCTTCATTCTAACGCCTACCATTCGTATGCCGCAGAATTAAGCGCGGCAACGCGCAAAATCTAACATCCAGACAGATATTTTTGTCAATAGATCACAACTCTAATCAAGACGAGGCATCCTCACCATCAACTCTCTTACGTCCTCTGGAAGGGAGTTATCCGTTCTGACAGCCTTTAAGAGTGCGCTGTAGCCTTCGGCGATGCTGGGAGAGTTCAATCTAATGCAATTTTTAGTGCCGTGTCAATGGACGAGACTCGAGGATTTTACAAAATGCCGTCCAACTCAATCAGCTTCCCATCCTTGCGTCGCTCTCGTATTTTGTCGGCAATTTGAGACTCTCCGGGCGCAGGATATACGTACGGGATCCGTGGCATTGTGATGGTCGGGTTCAAGAAGGCGTCCCCGTATAGTGGAAATTGTGGGAAGTGATATCGCACCATTCGCGCGTGCGAGGGAGCATCGACGTTTTTGGCTTTAGCCTGTCAATGACCGATCGTCTTCGTCAACTCAATAATAGAAAAAGTCTATTAGCAGTGTAAGCTTCCGACGTCCAATGAATTTCCTTCTCTAGCCATTGATCGTCAGTTTCGCCAAACTCGCGAATTTTGGACGCCAGGATCTCTACCAATGTCTAAACATGCTACCTTAGTTGGTTTCTCCGATCGAAACGTTCGATATTATTTGATATCTTTTACCATACGAGTGTAAGTCAAAGCTTGAAACGATCCACATCATAGCAAGATAGGCAGAACGGGAAAGCGATGACAAGAATTTGATTACTAGTAGAAGTGCAAATAATTTGAAAAAATCGGCATTATATGCGATGGCGCAAGCTGTCTTTCTTCGCCGTCGTTGCCCTCAATGCAATGTCGGCGATGAACAAGGTAACATCGACCACTTCGGAGCAGAGGTGCTCTTAGATGATGAACCTTGAAGACAACGCCGCATTACACTGAGGGAAGCGCGGGCTCAGGAAGACTTCGACGCGGTTCAAATCTCACCAACGACGCAGTATAAGACTCGAGGGTGGGGGTGCCAGTGTTGGGTGGATTGGACATGAATCGTTTGGAAATGAGCCCCATTTTATATCTTTCAGTTCAGCGAGCGCTCCATAGCATACATTCTTGAGGCCCGCGCGCAGCCGGTAGCAAAGGAATTTGGAAACATCTTTACGCGACTAGGTACAGGATATAATGAACCAAATGGGTGGCTCAAACTTGCTGCACGATCTGTTATGCTGACGGCTGCCAAAGCGCTTCCCGCTTTCACCTTTGTCAGCGGGACTTATCAGGAGAATCTGAGGAGATCAAGGGGTCATCTATTCACTCTATTGAAAAACGAGGATACACAATGTAACACAAGGCAGAATATATGCCACGTTCTCCCGTAAAATGCGAGATAAAGGCGGAAGGATCTTATTCGAGGCTCTGTGCGGTGGATAACGTGAACACTCAATTATACGAAGCCCAAAATATGCCATCTAGGGTCGGCACTCGGATGGACGATCAGATCCAACTGGAAGCTTCAGGACTTCATTTCGGGCATTTGGCCCGCCATCTAAGAAAGGCCTAATCGCGTTTCCTTTGACAAAGTCCCAGATCTTCTACATACGCGAGGCACCGTTGCACCAACACACGTCTTGCCGTCACAGTGACAGATTGTCGAGTCCGGGAGTTTGCGAGTAAGGGGTGCATCTTCGGAGGTTGCGTCACCTCCAGCTTCGTGAGCTGGTGCCGTAACATCGTGCTGGCTTCGTGTGCCGAGCAATTTCGTATTTCTCCAGCAGCGATTGCACTAAATCCTGGATAACGCGATCGGCCGCATTAATCAAGATAAAACTGAAAAAATAATCAAGGACCTACCTGGAGCTTGAAGGCCCTCCGAGTCGGTTATGCAGCCGATTGGGTCTAAGATTTATATCTCTAAGATCACTGGTGCTAAAGAGAATATTTGTGACAGGGGAAGGATGGAAGCGCTCAGTGACCCACGAGAGCGGTTCAAGGGACATGACGCTCACAGAATCCACGTGAATTCCATTGGATGATAAAAGCGATCGTCTCTGGAATACTTGGAGCCTTCTAACATCTCGAATCGATCGCAAAAAGAGCTCCTCAAGAATGCTGGACTGATCATATAAGAGTACTCAACAGTCTTGATAGAAAAGATGAGATGAATTAAAAAATAACTACTGACCGGCTCCCTATGGTTCCGAACTCGCCGCTCAAGCATACGTTCCTAGATCTTGCGCATTTAAAGTGCTGGTCACAAATAAGACAAAATAATCAAGAACGATCAAGAGTTCAAATGAAAGTTCGATCATGGCGGCTTCCAAAGATAAAACGGGGGTAAAAACACTGGCTTCGAGAGTAATGATGTTGTTCAGAATGATTCGGGGGAAACGAACTGAAGGCGCGCTGTGATGAACGTTTGTGAAAAAAATTAGTAAACCGCTCGTACTTTTCGGCATAAAGACGATGCGCCAACGCCGCAAATTGTCACAAGAGCGACCCCGATGAATCGAAGGGAATTTCGCACCTAGTTACAGCAGACGTGTTCATACGGGTGCTGTTTGATACTGTCAAGGAGCCGCAATTAGTCTTGGTCCTCCGCCGACACTAATTTGAAAAATTCTTACCCCATATCTTGTGCGGTTTCCACGATTGACGCTGCGATCCCATCTGTTGAGAATAAAATACCAGTCAAGGAAAAAAGCGTACCATATACTTGACAGGGGGAACAAATCATTCAACGCTTCTTATATCACGTACTTGGGTAATTCATAGCCAAGACCAAGTCTGGGTCTTGTATTGCCTTTTCACCGGTGAGTGCGAGGCACCCCCTTGGTCGGATGACGAACGAGAATAGCGAACAACTTGAACGATACAATTGATCGTCGAGACGGCACGGATATAAGAGATTTTGACGCGGGTGAAAGTTGTGCCACGTTCACTTCTGGCAAGATACGAGAGGGTTTATTCGTAGGAGACGTCGAGGTGAATGCGAAAGGCGGTGCCGGGACGCAAGGGTGACGGCTGCGCTGGACATGTGACGATTTTGAGTGAGCTGCATTAACGCTCAGAGAGCGCCATTGTAACACCGACCCAGAATTCGACGCCTAGAAAGTTCTTGAACCTAGCGGGTTTGCAATGGAATTTGTCAGTTGAAATTACTGTGATCTCTTCTGATAAAAGGAATACCCAGCGAAGATATCTGATGACGCGTAAATGGGTTGGCTTGAACGATGATGAAAGGAGGACAGAGCATCCCTGTCGTTCGCCGCCCAGTTTCTGAGCTGACGGAGCCAACATCTTACTGGGTAGCGAGTTTAGAAACGTTTGGAGGTGCGAAGTGAACGAGTTTGCCTCGTGTAGAACATTTATTCGGCAAAAGCATGCGAGAAAGTAGAGCTAGCGACGAGCGAATGCATTGAGCGCCACAGTTTATATTCAAAGCACATAGTGAATAGCTTACCGTTGTCTTGATTAATCACCCAGCGTTTGGTCCAAGGTTACTCCGAGATGTAAGAATGAATCGAAAACGAATTCAAGATAACACAAGACTCACGATCCAGAGGGCTTTGATTAATTAAAAGCGTGCGCTAGTTGCGTTCGGTTGTACGTCCTCGCACAAATATCATATCCTAGCTGGCTTTGAAATAGCAAGGGCTTTTCCGATGATCGGCGAAGGCACTTCCTGGCCATGAGATAGTATCCGTTTGTATGACATCCATCTTCTGGACGTAAAACCGTAGCAGAGTTCGGCATTCGGGGTGATCATATAAACAAGAAACCAAGTAGGTTTCCGAAATACATATCGCCTTTGAGAGCCGCAAGAGTGGAGAAGAGACTAGAAGCTCTGGCGCGGACGTGTGGCCGAGCAAGATGAGAGTCATAATGAACCGTCGCCGTTCCGAACGAGGGGTATCGGCGTGTACTAGGTGATCATGAAAGTCAACACACGTCAAAGGATTTGTTTAAACAGCTTACCGTAGTTTGCAAAAAGCTCAAATTTGATTTACGGAGTGAAGTCAACTCGTGACTTCACTGGCACGAAGTACTAGTAGTGCCTGCAACGTGACGGTGACGACCTTCAAGTTCAACTTTGCGAATTTCCTCCAAAGTTTTTGTGAAGACTCCTCCTAAAGAGACGTTTTGGAATTCCCCTGACCACTTCCATAAGTACGCGAAGATCTTACCTCTCGAAAAACGGCATGGTCGTGATCAGCGTTCCAGTCCAACGACGACTGGGAAGAAAAGCGCTTCGGCAAATTAAAGAATAATTACGTAAGTTCTGTATAACGTCAGTGAACACGCCCCCGCCGGCCTCACGCTAACCATTACACTCATCATCCTCGTTCAAAGGCTTTGATAAACTGGAAGAAACCTGACATTGAAGCAGAGGGAAGAAGGGAATCGAATGCATTTCAAAAATGCAAGGAAACAAGAATTTCAAGCCAAATGCAGCTTATTTGGTGCGTCGTATAGCTCTCATGCCCATGCGATTTCGTTGACATCGTCGTGCATGCGCTTTCAACGGAAATCTTTGCAATTTCAGCGAGAACTTGTCCTAGACTATCTTATTCACAACTCATATGTGGATACAGCTCGAACGTTTGCGAGAGATTCTGCGTCGGTTTCGTCGTTGGCGAGCTCGAGTGAGGAAGGTGCGAGCCACGCCGAAACTTGCGGTGGAAGCCATGTAAATTCGGCGGAAGCTGCAATGAGCGACGGCGTCGAAATGGACGAGATAATGGATGACGGCGAGGAAGCTGGTGAAGAAGTTGGCGAGGAGGTCGCACAAGCTGGGACTCTGTCCAAAGAGACGGTGCGCTCGGCGCGACAACGACAAGGTAAGCGATCCTTTCAGCCCTCTTCGCGGACTTTTCACCTTATATTCATCACGAATCGATTCTTCACTCAATTCTGATACTGACATGCTTTATTACAGAAATTAGTATCCATCTCCTATCAGGTCGGATTGACGAAGCAACGCGTTTGCTGCGCCTAAACTTCCCCCAGGTGCTTCAAGAACCGGACGTGTCTGCCGCCTCTTCTTCTACCCAAACCTCCTCCCTCTTCGGCTCCTCGAAGATAGAGATTCTCAACCCGACAAATACTGGCGACGACGCTCAGCAATCCAGAAAGCTTGAGTTCACCTCGCAGATGTCGACCCATCCCGTCCACATTGCGCTCAATCTCCGCATTCAGGACTTTATCGAATCCGTGCGGACTATTCCTCTACCGTATCCGCCTCCTAGATGCTCTTCTCCCGCGGAGGACGAATCTCAGTCTATTCCCTACTCGAACGGAACTCTTAGTCATACCACCTCATCGTCGATCTCAACGAAGCTCACACCTGATCCACGCGCCGTTCTGCACAAGGCTCAGCATTTGTACGCCGTCGCTCAGTCTCTGCATAATCCGCGAGACAAAGAAATATACCTCGGAGAGGTCAAGAGGGTCGGAGCCCTTCTTGCTTACTTGAAGCCAGAAGAAAGTTCCATCGGGTCTCTCCTTTCCCAGCAACGGAGAGAAAGCGTTGCCAACCAAGTGAACAGCGCGATCCTGTGTAAGAGTCTATTTACTAATGGTCCCGAAATGCGTGTTTTAATTATGCTCTTTAGATCACCTCGGTCAGCCTGCCGTCTCATACCTCGAGCTCTACACGCGATATACAACGGCTGTATGGAAGGTCCTGCACGACATGCGGCTTCCTTGTCCGCAAGGGCAGCCGTCGTCGGATTCCGCAGCCTCCGCACCTGTCGCCAATAGAAAATTGGGGGTGTTGAAGAACGAAAGAGATGAAGTCGAGGTTAGTCATCATGAGAGCTCTTTCAAAATCCGTCGACTAATGTGATCCGCAGATCATCAAGCCATTTGACCTCGCGGAGTTCCTTATCTCTTCATAGCGGGATGACCTGCATATACTCTGCATCTTGTTGTCGTTCGGTTTCATCGTTTAGCTTTGCTGTACTATTTTCGCATCCATTTCGACCACTTTTCCGCTCTTCATTGCTTTCTCGTCGATCATACAACTTCAACCACTTCAACATCCACGATCATTTAAACTTTGTAAATAATAATGTACATGTATACCACTTATCGGAGCATCCAAGACGATTTCTCTGAGAATTTCTATACCTAACGTGAGCCCTTTGCTTCGAAGTCGTTCAAATGCTTGATTTCATCAACCGCTGGACCAACATGCTATTCGCAATTTGACCCAAATCCTCCTGTATATCCGTCTTGCTTATATGCGGTGACATTCGAATGGCATCTCCAATCGTGAACTCCCGCTTGCAAGCGTCTGAATCGCATTGGAAGTACCACTCCGGACTCCGCACAACTGCCCGCCTGTCTGCGCTCAAATCACCTCCGCAGAAACACACCGGCTGTAGGTATTTGGTTACGATGTGGTATAGAATCGACTTTAAGTGCGCCTCGCGAGCGAGGTGAATCGAGTCTAAGAACCCCAAGTCCAGTTGTCGAGCTTGGTCGGGCGCAAGGGTAGCGGTACGGGTGGTGAGTTCCTCGCAAATCGGTTGCAGCCACTGCTGAATACCGAATTCGCGGGCAATGGAGAGCTTGCGTATGAGCGCCCCTTCGTCGAGGAGTTCATCAAGCACATCTATGGATTTTCGTCTCTCGGCATCGAAATCCCACATTGTTGCGAGGCGGAGAGCACCGATCCATTCGTTTATCGACATGTTTAGCTTCGCAGGACTAGCGTGGTGTAATCGAGTGAGTATTTTCCATTATGTTTTATTCGCCTTCCCTACCTTTCATTCCGGAGAAGTACCTTCAGGAAGGATCTGAAATCCTGTTGGTCTATTCCGACGAGACGTAAAGGATCTTCGTCGCTGCAGACGTTGTAACTGTCGTTCCCCGGGCCAGACTGTGGTAGTTTAAACATATCGGAGAAAGCGGTAGATTTCTCTTCGAACGGTTTTCTCGGAACTCGGAACAAGAGATCTCCAACCTGAGGGATAGGGTAAATGATAATTTGAACGAGTGTTCGACATCCCCCTTACTTACCCGAAATGTTATGAAGGCGACGTAGAATTCTTCATCCCGTGCTAAAGCACCACCAGTGCCAGTGCTGCTTGGTACAATCCGTCTTGAATGCGACATGATATTTTGTTGGTAGACTCGTTATTGAAGCGAGTTTTCGAGTTTTGACAGACGTTCGGAATGGTTTCTGAATACAGGTTTCTGAGCAAAGACATCCAATTTATATCGCTAGATATGGTTAGCACTGTGATTCGCACATCAAAATCGGCGGGCGGTTGCCGATTTCTTTTGGCTTCAGCGCCTATCGAAGCGCCTTCAACTGTGTTATCGGAACAAATGTTTGGAAATTTATATTATCTATGAATCATTATTTGACTACGTATCCTTCTTGCGAGTTGCGCCCTCAAAGGGGTTCGATCTCTCCAGTCGCCAAACTAAGATATTCAATGCGACGTAGAACGTACATTCCTTTACGTTTTTTGCCGTGTTCTCGCGCAACTGCGGTGTCATCTGTATGGCATCTTCCAGCGTGAACACAGACGCGCACTTCTCGCACTTGAAGTACCAGTCTCGCCCGCTCGCAACTAAATTCTTGTTTGCAGCCAAGGTGCCCTTGCATGAACACTTCGGTTTGAAAAAGTCGATCATAATCCAGTATAAGATCGCCTTATAGTGTGTCTCCCGAGCGCGACCAATTGCATGAAGGAAGTCCGGGTCAAGCCCTGTAACTTCCTCTGGGCGCGGCGCAGTCGTACGCGCAGTGATCTCCTCGCAGATTGGCTGAAACCACTCCTTTATGTCGAACTCGCAAGCGATTGATAATTTGCGGAAGAGCGTCCAATTGTCGAGCATCCCCTCAAGCGCGCTCAAGGCTTTTCGCTTTTCCTCCTCAAATTCCCACATCTTTGCAAGACGAAGGGCCCCAATCCATTCATCGAATGACATTTTCGAGTCAGCCGGGCTAGACAAAGAATCAATACATCTACCGCGAAGTCTTGGCTATTTGAACTAGAGAAAAGAAAAACATACCTCTCGTTTCGAAGTAGCACTCTTAGGAAGGATCTAAAGTCCTGTTGCTTTATTCCGACGAGACGCAGAGGCTCTTCATCGCTGCAAACATTGTAATTGTCTTGTCCTTGGCCCACCAGAGGTAAACCAAACATATCGGAGAATATAGAAGATTTCTCTTCAAACGGTCTCCTTGGGACTCTGAAGAGACAGTCTCCGACCTGTCGCGTAATATTTCTAAGCTTTAAATAGGAACACAATTTCAATTCTTTCTTTCTTACCTGGAATGTGATGAGAGCTAAGTAGAATTCAATATCTCGTGCTACAGTGACAGTGCCGCTTGGTCCAGCCGCCCATGACTCGGAAGCCGACATGTTGGAGTAAAGGTCTCGATAGAAGATGATGAAAGAGACGGTTTCTGCTCTCGACGATGGTGGGTATGCAAGAGCGTTGCGGTCACTGAGAGACTCGTTGAAAACGCGTTGTGTGAAAAGGCGACACACATCGGCATATCCCGAAGCGGAGTTTTCGAGCCGAAGCTTACTCGCATGTCAGAGGAAACGCCAGTAGCAGCTCTCAAGGAGCGAAAGTTACGAAAGCGAAAAGACTGTTCGGAGACTATTCTAAGTGAAAGTCCTCCTTCACTCTTATTTTATGATGGGACAAAAAAGTATACATGTAGTTACATTTAGGCTCGTGTCCAGCCGTCCAGGATATCTGAGGGATACGGACGAGTTGGTAGGAAATGATATTCAGGAGAATTCCTCCCCTCACTCCGGATTCAAGTAGACTGGCTACGAGTCTAAGTTACATTGGATGCTCGTTAGTTATCGCTTGACCACCCAGCATTACAAACTATACCTTTATTACTTTCTCCTCTCTCCGCCTTCACGTACTTTGTATGTAACGATTGGTCTCAGCTTCACAACACCTTTGCCAATCTCAAATCCTTCGACGTCCTCCACGATACAGTCCATGTCTTTGTACGCCTCGGGCTGCTCCTCGATGAGTAGATCAGGGTCAGTGCAAACGACCTCCGAACCGAGCTCCGTAGTATGCAATGATGATTTGGAAGCTTTCGACCTGTCGTGCATGGCTTGGCGTGGATAGCGTCTCCCCGCACCGTGAGGTAGAGAGAATCCTAGAAGCGAGACTGAGATAAAGGCGGATTCGTAAAATCAATATTGCTCACCATTCACCCTCCCATCTCCTTCAGCTTTGAAAAGCCAACTACATGCACCACGACTACCAGCACAGGGAACAACGCCACGCGCCGGCGCGACCCCCTTGCGATGGATCCAAGTAACCTTTGGTGGCAGATCTTGTCGTTCAACCTCGGCCCGCGTCACGGAATTATGCGTGATGTCCAGAATTTTTCGTAGACTTTCACCCTCTATGCTCGAGCCCACCTCATGCTCATCTGCGGCCTCCGACGATGCAGGTTTGAGGCAAGTGAGGACACGATGCGCAAGGAGGTCCCGGTTTGCTGCTGCCCATTTAACGGCGTAATCGTGATCGGCAAGATACGCCTCGAGATCAGGAGAGTCGGTCCGAATATATGGGTTATTTTCCGTTTTGCGAGCGTCGGCGAGGATGGCGGCACCAAGCCCTCTCGATCCGGAGTGAACTAGAAATATTGTAAGTTGGGGTCAACACAGCGTGAAATCACAACAATAGTCACCTAGGAGATAAATTGAATTAGCTCCAATACCAAGCTCGGTCGCAACGGCTTCATCTGCGATGGCTTCGACAGAGCAGATTTCCACGAAATGATTCCCTAGCCCCACTGTCCCGAGGCTTTGATCAAACTCCTTCCATCGATCGTGGTGTTCAAGTCCATAACGTCCCAGCCATTCCGCTACTGACCCATCCCAAGGATCATCAAGCCCACGCAATTTCTCAGCAAGTCTCTTCGGCTGACTCGCCAGTCTCAGTCGTTTCGACGATAACTCGTAAAGGGCGATCCCGCATCCAATATCCGAGCCGATGAGAGCGGGATAGATTCCTTCTGCGATCATGGTACAACCTATCGGAAAGCGATCTCCGGGATGGAGATCAGGCATCCCACATACGCCTAGAACGCCTTCCAGAGCGGCGACGGCCTTCATCTGCGCGATCGCCTTCTCATCGATGTAGCTCTCCTGAGCGAAGAGGCGAATCTCTGCGGGTTGACGTGCAGCAGCCGTACTTGGCCCTGCGACACGACCGACGAAAGGCTCGCCTTTGCCTACGAAGCAAGAAGAGAGTGCAGGCGGAAATGCGTTGTCTTCGAAAGGAACGCCTCCAGGAAGATAGATTGTGTTGATGCCTTTCACGCGAAACTTGTTCTGCGCTTCCTTGATTATCCTTGATCTGACATCAGGCTCGTTATCTGGGAGGAGGAAGACCGTCTTTCGACTCTGATCGGTGTTGAGGAATATGGTGATTGGCCTGGGCATTTTGATTGACTTCTAGCAGAGCACATATTCGACATACTCAGCAATAACGTCGTTACGAAGAGTAAAACCCACCTTTCAAGGTTGCTGTAAGAGCGCGACAAGCAATGGAAATACGTGCTCTTTTAAGCGTACGGAAATGCAAAGCGTCGATAAAGTTAGCCTGATGGTGACTAAATGAAGCGGCAAAGTGAATCACTCTGCAAAATTGACTCGATTGAGATGACTCGTGCGCACCTACGCCAGATTCTAGGGGAGTTCGGTAAGTTTTAAGGTGGAGTGTAGTCCGGTATGAGACCTTTGATATCATTCAGAGATTCAGATATTTTATAAATACTGAAATCGGGTGCGTCAGAAACCTTGGTTCGTGGCGTTATGGGTCCACGAGCGGACTTCCGAGTCTGTACGAAGCTTGTATAAGGATGGTGAAAATCCTTCATCTCGTCTGTATCGCGCACAATATGAATTCGGATTCTCTGCTTGCTTGTTCCTTGGTCAGGAGGTCGTTAAACCGTCAAGGCGTCCAAGACGTCGGAGTCACGGTCGCGGTCGATTCGAAGTTTTGAAACTCGGAATCAAAAGCGAGTGGTTCGTGCGTAATTGTGGGAAACTTTTTCGACCGGCCCTAAACTCTCTTCTTACTACTTGATCAGAAGATTTTCGTCCTCTTCATCTTTTAACTCAAGCAAGACGCCAGCTTACCACATGTTCGGCCGTCCTGATCACCACGACGGACTCGTTCATCTCTGTCTGCGTCTGAGATAGAATTGTGCGCTCTTTGGCTGGCCTTTCGTGGTCTGATTTGCGTCAGGTATGAAGGAGTCGGTCACCTAGCGTTCACACAGGATTTCGTCGAGGAGAGGTTGATTGATTGGGGTGGTGATGGAATATAATGGTGCGTTGATTGTTGTTACGTTTTGTCTTCTAACTGACTTACTTCTTAGTCCTTTCTTCTCAATTTTTGTACGTAGGAAGCAATTTTTTTTTCGTAAAATGAACTTTGCTTGTCGCCGTTTCCATGCAACATCATCCAGGGGAAGTGAAAGGTGAGACACGCATTCATTTGTTCGCTCTTGCCATTCGCTTCGCATCCTTTCATGATGAACCACATCTCAGACCTGTACCGATCCTATGGATTTGCGGACAACAACGATATTGCCTTTTATTTTCTGAATCTCATCCCGAATCTATCTTTGCATTGAAACCACATTCTAACTAGCTTCATTACAGTTGCTTTCGTCGCCGCTTCATACACCACCGGACGAGATCAAGGTATGTGAGAGGTTGATACGGATTCTAATGAAGGCATCCGCTGGGACGCCACGGCTTTCGTCAATCTAGAACCGGGGTGGGCGCACCATCCCAATGATTCCCCCTCGAGGGCGATGTAGAATCATCGCATGTGTCAACGTGGTCCTCATCTCTTCGCAACATGGATTCGAGGTTTGATGTAGGATTCCCCGTCATTTTCATTTTCTGACTGCAGCCGACTCTCCCCAGCTCGAACGCAGATACGTTATGGAAAGAAAACATGTATATTATCAAAATTAATACAGGGTGCAAACGAACGTCAGTGTGATGTGGTCGACGTGTCTGCAGTGAAGACAAACTCATTCAAATTGCAAGCCGGTGCGCCCATTTCAGAGTCTGTAAAACTGTAAATGAGGTGGAGGATGCGAGAAGTCAAGATGATGAGCGTTACACACCTCTCAAGATGAAACCAGAAAGTTTGGGAGAGGAAGTGGTGGGTTTTCGTAATCTGATTTGGATTTGCGTCAGGTATGAAGGCGTCGGTCACCTAGCGTTCACACAGGATTTTGTCGACAAGTTTGGGAGAGTTTGGTTGACTGAGAGGACAACGGTGCGTCGACAATGGCTTTCTCTACTTTACATTTTTCTGATTGAAGGTCTTAGATTCTTATGCCAGAATTTTGTAGCTACAAAACAAAACAAAATTGCAGGGAGAAACTCACTTGTGACATTTGCAACATCGTTCAGAGGACGTCAAAAGTAAGAGTCAGATTCAAGTGTTTACTCCTGCCATTTGCCTCGCATCCACATCTCAAACCTGCACCGATCCTTTGGATTTGCGGACAACTCCGATATTGCTTTTTTTAATCTCTGAATCTCCTTTCATATCCACTGCGTCGAAACCACAAGCTAACTACTTTCAATACAGGTTGCTCGAAATCTCTAAGGTCAAAGGATAGCTACCAGTCAAACTTCTAATCAGATTCACTTTCCTCCCCAATGTAAATACTAGGGAAGAATGTGTTCAATATACGATCAATATCATCCTCTTTTATGCGCCATTGACCGAAATCGTCGTCCGTTTTGTTAAACTTGTCTTCGATGCTCTGAACCATTCCACATCCTTCGACACACGACAAGGTCCAGGCGATGTCTGGCGAGACTCGATCTCTGGCCGTCCCAACAAAAACATGCCCAATGAAGTCGACCCCACAATTTTCACAGCTACGTTCCACCTCGCCCGTCACGAGTCGAAGTACGAGAGCTTTGTACCGGTGCTCGCGAGCGAGTGCAAGCGCATGGAACGTCTTCGCGTCCATCCAGGGAGCTTCCGACTGCGACAAAGGAGTCTCCCTTTTGACGAGATCTCGGAGCCCGTCCGACGCCCATCGCCGAACATTGTGCTCCAACCCAATCTCCAGCTTTTCCAGCGACGAAGCGGAATCTTCGATTCCAGACTCTGCCTTTTTCGCTGTAAGGTCGTCGCCCCACATTTTGGCCAGGCGGTAGACGGCTCGCCATTCTGCAAGTTTGAACTGAACTACGCCTCCGGGACTCGGACTGTGGAATTCCTTGTCAGTAAACCAGATTTGTTGAGGGTGCATCTGTCTCCCGCTCACCTGTCGTGTACGACATATGAACCGGGCAACGGAGTCGTTGACTCTGTATCTTGATGTGCATTTCGATAGACGGAGTGCAAGACGACCAGGTAGCACCGAAAATCATTCTTGGTGGTGCCATCAAGATACAACGGCTCTTCGTCGGTGGTCCCGCGTTTGCTATGTCCGTATTTGATGCCTCCAATCAGGTTCTCAAAATAAGTGGAGTATGTCGATAAGAGGACTTTTTGGATTTTGAAGAGCCGATCCTCGACCTATGATCGGGTACTTTGGTGTGAATACGCTTTTCTAACAATCGAGTTTTGTGTCTTCTCACCTGAATACTGATGAAGTCCGATTCTTGGAAGTAAAACAATTCGTCCCTCTCCGTCACCTCAGGCTTCTTCGGCACATCTGCCTTGACGCTTCTAACGACGTCGCCAAGGCACAAGTCAGAGATAGTCGGGCTGAGGTCGCTGGCGTCTGACATTGTGCTGAAGTTTGGGTGCTCTACCATCTGGGTCATGGGTGGACGTCCGTCGTAGTGGTTGCGGAGGAGGTGAGATACCCTCCTTGCTCGGGTCGAGGGTACTCATATATCGGTGAGGAACTGGTTCTCCTAATATCCTCGTGTTGCTCTATCCTCGTGTTGCTCTATTCCGGTGTCCATAAAGCTTAAGTGACCTCCCCGGCGCTTCGAGCGAACATTCTGGCAAAAGGTGATTCTCAAGAAAATCCTGTCAACATCAACTGCACATAACTTCGGAGAGAAAGAGAAAGAGAGATAATCCGATGATATTGCACAGCGTTATACAAAACAAGATTTTAGACGTACAGAGGATAGATAATTTTACAAAATGTCTGTTGTACAGTGGGCGCTTCACCCTCGCGTCTCTAGGCCTCGTTTGATTGCTATATGAACATCACATTAAAGTTTGTATGTCTGTGGGATGTCAATAGAAGAACTGACCGTCACATGTATCTTTAGCATCCCCGAAGAGCATCTTCGTCCCGGGCATGTAGAACATTGGGTTTGGTACATCGGCTGAGTAGAAGTGCAAGTCAGCGCCAATCGCGAGTCATGTCAGAAAACACAAGATCGAGGAAAACGCACCATAACCACTGGCCATCCCGCGCTTCATGACGATAACTTGCTTGCTCTTCCACGCGTGCAAGACTGGCATGCCAGCGATCGCAGAGCCAGGCTCCAGAGCAATCGGGTTCACGGTGTCGTTGGCACCAATGACAAGCGTCACGTCCGTATCGGAGAAGTCGTCGTTGATCTCGTCCATTTCGAGGACGACTATAGTATTCAGTCAGTACGAGAGTTTTACTTCATAGCAGAGCAAGAGAAGGAGACGCACTGTCGTAGGGTACGGATGCTTCTGCGAGAAGAACATTGCATTGGCCCGGCATGCGACCGGCGACGGGATGTATAGCAAATCGAACGTTGATGCCTTTAGCTCGAAGCATCCGAGTGATGTCCGAGATGGCGTATTGGGCTTTTGCGACGGCCATTCCATATCCGACAACCTGTACATTCCGACGAGCCGATTAGACAAAGCTTTTCCAACTCGAATATAATGCTACGAACCAGGATAACGTTTTCAGCGTTCGTGAGCGCCTCGACCGTTTCGTCTACCGATGTCTTCGTGATCTGGCCTTCTATCTTGTAGTCCGACTGCGCAACTGGAGCGATTCCTCCAAAGAGGACGTTCGTCAAGGATCGATTCATCGCAACACACATAATGTATGAAAGGATGGAACCGCTGACGCCGATCAGCGAGCCAACAGTTGTTAGAAGCGGATTGTCCAGCATGAAACCTGTGAGTGACAGGACGATGAGTTTCTGGAGTATCAAGGAGATATTACTATCATCACCTTCGGCCACCAATGCGAATCCGGAGTACGCATTGAGTACAGTAATGACCACAGCTAATTTCCGATTCAATATTCAGTTAGGATTCAGTAGTTCGAGAAAGAAAAACAACATACGCATGTCGGCTCCCCCGATTGCAGCGGTGGTTGTGAAGCCCTTCAAGAAACTAAGTGCTGTGTTCGCTGCTAGACATCCCGCCGCGATCATAGGTGCTCCAGGTGCCATGGTGAGGAAAGCGCCCATCGTTGCGAGATTCGTACCCAGAAGACCCGTGTTGATAAGATGTCTGCCCGGAAGAACTAAAGGTCGAGATGTCATCCTGCCAGCCAACTTCAAGAAAGCTACGATGGATCCGGTGAACGTCACACCACCTGGAGAGCATGTTTAGCGAATGAGATCAATGGGAAACGAAGATTGCAAGTGACTTGCCAATTAGGACCCCCAAGTATGCCGTGACGAGATGAAGCGTTGAGATATGGCTCACATCCGCCAGTACGCTTCCAATGCTCGTTAAGACTGCAGCAAGACCGACAACAGAGTGCAGCGCGGCGACCATCTGCGGGAGCTCCGTCGGAGTGATGCGACGACCCAGGATAGCGCCAATGATGCTACCAATACCGGCAACACCAGCGAATTGAGCCAAAACTTCAGGTGCGAACCCAACGGCAAGCAAGGACGCAAGGATACCGGAGCTGACACCTAGAATACCGAGGATGTTGCCTTGCCGGGCGGTCGTTTGAGATGCAAGGCCGGAGAGGGAGCCTTGCAATACACGATCAATACCAATGAGAGAACACTCGCAATGTATTGACTTACTGATGCAGAGCACACTACTGACGAGGTATCCTGCTTGAACGAGGCCAGCCATACCAGTACTTGCAGCAGCTATGTAACCACCGCCGAACAACACAGCAGGGATAGCGTAGAGCATCGGGTATTCGGGTGGATCAGTTGGTCCTGTCAAGGATGTCCACTTAAGCAATGGTTTGATTTTTAGGGAATCGAGTTGCACCTACTCTTGAACATGTCTAGCATGCGCTTCGTGATCACAAATCCCCCGGAAACGTTGACGAAAGCCAGAAGGACCGAGAGCGCACCAAGAGCTTGCGTGAACGTTGTAGGGACATATCCACCACCCATGATGAACAATCCACCGACACCGACCATACCTGAGATAGCATTTGTGACACTCATAAGAGGTGAATGCAACGCAGGCGAGACACCCCAAACGACTCGGTAGCCAATCAACCCCGCAAGGCCGAACGTGAACACGTTGCTCATGAACGCAGGTCCAGTCAACTTGCCCAACGCAAGAGCAGTGCCCATTCCCCCCGTCACCGTCGCAACCTCCCTAGAAGCTTTCTGCCAGGGTGTCAGTGCTTTCGACTCGGCTTCCTTCGCTGCAGCAGCTGTGGAAGGAGCAGGGGCCGGAGGAGGGGCGGGGCGAGGAGCGACAGGGAGCGCTTCTCCTCTGTGTGTAACAATCGAACCACGCACAACCTCATCTGTGAGATCGACATTGAAGTGCTTCTCTTGAGAGGACATCGAGAGGAGGAACTTGGTGATGTTGTTCGAGTAGAGCGTCGATGATTGGGTTGGTAATCGAGAAGGGAGATCCGTGTAGCCTACAGAGAGTATGAGTCGCAATGAAAAATGGAAAAATAGCCAGAAACGTACCGATAATCGTTACGCCTTGTTGGTGGTGAAGTTGTCCGGGAACTGTCGCTTCGCAATTACCCCCTGCTTCCGCTGCCAGATCGACGATTACAGAGCCTGGCTTCATCGCTGCGACCATCTGCACAAATAAATGCGTCAACATGATTTGAAACTCGCTATCTTATATAGCTCACCTCGTTTGTGATAAGTTTCGGCGCGGGTCGTCCAGGGATGAGAGCGGTGGTGATGACGATGTCAACCTCTTTGCATTGTTCCATGAAAAGTTTCATCTCGGCTTCAATGAACTCCTTAGACATGACCTTTGCGTATCCGCCGGTGCCAGAACCATCCTCTTGTATGTCGACTTCGATGAACTCCGCGCCAAGGGACTGCACTTGTTCGCGAGCAGCAGAACGCGTGTCAAATCCACGGACGATTGCACCTAGACGACGCGCGGTTGCGATTGCGCTAAGGCCAGCTACGCCAGCACCGATGACGAGAACCTTGCAAGGGGGAATCTACCGCGGCAGTCAACAACTTATCAGTTTCCCGTGACGCATACGGGGATTCACCTTTCTAGAGAGAGTTGTTAATTCCGAGAGAGTGAGCGAGAGTAAGACCGAAACGCTTACCCAGCTGCAGTCACTTGACCTGTTAAAAACCTTCCGAAATGATTCGATGCCTCGAGAACGGCCTTGTAACCGGCAATGTTTGCCATGGAGCTGCGTTTGTATCAGTAAGCGACACTCTTAACATAATTCGATTAAAGGAGTCAGAGTGGGCAATTCAGTCACGATCCGCGTCCAGATTCAGATCTGAATTCGAGCTCCAAACTGCGAAACCATTGATCGTATTCTCGAGCATGCACACTGGATCGGGAAGGAATTGTGCACTCTGGAACCTCAACTTACGCACCTGAGCGCGTCAAAAACTTGAGCTCGCGATATACGTGGCACCATGTCCATTGCAAACGAAGTAACACGTCGGGACGCCAGCGCGTCTACCAGCGGCTTATTCTGAGCCGGGTACATGAACGAGAAGAGAGTCGAGTCCGCCTTGAGCAAATCGACTTCGCCGTTCTCACCATTATTCATCGTCGGTGCCCGCACCTTGAGAAGGATGTTGCTTTCGTTCCAGATCGCATCCTTGTCGGCCAAGGTTGCACCGGCCGACGCATATGACTCGTCGGGAAACTGGGCTTCGGACCCCGCGCCTCGTTCGACCAAGACGCGACCAAACCCTTTCTTGAGGAGAAGAGCAGTATTCTGAGGAGTCAAAGCGACGCGTCGCTCGTTCGGAAACCTCTCGAGTGGCACACCGACGGTGAGGGAAGAATAAGGAGTGCCTTTACGTCACGTACATCGTCGAGTTAGATTCTAGTTGTTTTCGGGGACATTATCACGCACCCTGAGGTACATCTCCCTTCTCCTCCTCATTGACCGCCCTCGTTGGATGGTACCATCTCTTCAAGGAAAGCGAGACTGCTGATCTCGATGAGTTACATCTCGATCGCCTCATGGAAATGAGATCGAACCTGTTCTGTACTTGAGGGATCTGAGTCTAGATGTCGCTGATCTAGAGCACAAATTGTGGGCCGAAGCCATCCTTCAACGACGTCCAACGCGTCGTCGTCGTCGTGGTTGAAGAGAAAGAGACGAAATCGTGTGCTGCTGTCGGGAAACGCTGTAACCGGCCAGCACATTTGCACTAAATATAGAAAGAGGTAGATCAATTGATCGCCGTCCGGCATAGTATTTTTGCTTTTCCGCCTGAAAGTTGTGAAACACTCCTACCATCTCCAACCACGAAAAAGACCAAATAATAAGTAGTGATCGCTAACTCAATTACCAGTGACAAAAACCTGAATTCATTACAGTTACAATGTCGGCCGCTGAAGTGAAGAAAGGAAACGCGAATCAGGGTGTAGGATTCGGAGAAGCAGCGGAGCCAAGTCAAAAACAATTCGACTATGAAAAAGATGAGCTATTCTACTGCACGCCGTTGGTAATCTTCCGGGTGAGTGACTAGGAATTCAACAGAATGATTTTGTGAAGGACTTGGTGTCGTACGAACTAATAAAATGTATCAAGGTGGAAGATCGTCTCTTTAGAATCCCTCAAGAGTTGCTTGAAACACATTCCGAAGTTTTTCGAACGATGTTCACGCTTCCGACTGGACAGGACGGTGGGGATTCGGGAGAAGGGCGCTCAGAGAGTAAACCCCTGTATCTGGAAGGCGTCAAGAAAACCGATTTCCGAAACTTCTTGCAAGTTTTGACGGCGCTCAACTACGAAGACATAACTCCCGGCAAGACTCGAGGGAAAACCTACCTCATGATGTCGCGGTAAGTCCTGATTCTTCCCCAACGTGAAGTAATTTAGTTTTCAAACAACTGTCGTAGATTCCCACTTTATCACGATTTGAACACCGACGATTGGATCGCTGTCCTTCGGCTCGCGACCATGTGGAACTTCGACAATGTGCGGTCCAAAGCAATGCGTGTTCTTGAAGAAGATACTTCAATCTACCTGCTGGACAGGTTGAAACTCGCCTATGACCTTGACATCACCTCGTCGAGTTGGCTGCTTCCAATCTATCGTAACTTGGTCAAGAGGGAGGTACCCGTGACACAGAAAGAAGCACCTTGGTTATCCGACGATTTTATCAAAAAAATCACGCGTCTGCGCGAGGAACGCCTGAAATCACTTTTAGTCTCCCTTCTCAGCGAAGACGTACCGAAGCCGACGTGTTACAAGTGCAAAAATCGCCTCTACAGGCCGGCCTCGAAGGATCTGGTGCTCAGCGGTGGAGCTCCTCGATGGGATATGTTTTGCAAGAGTTGCAATATGTTGATTGGACTGGATGAGGCCATTCACGGGAGTCCAGCCCTGGAGAAGGAGGAAAAGAACTTCGAGAACGACCTTGATCAGCTCATTGATCTATTCCTCCCAACGTCAAAGAACGATTAGAACTAACGCATCTGTGATTATACGGCTCGACTGTAGTTTACACAATTTCGTAAGAAGACAACTCCGTTTCATCAAACAACGGGGATTCGGATAGGAATATATCATCACTGACACTGCTGGTCTCCCCATTTTTTCGTTTTTTGGTGGGTATGAGCAGCCACTTTCCGGACCACTTCCGGAAACCCCAAATCACAACTTGAAGTGAAGTGCAATTTGCAACGAAGTTGCCCGATATCCTTATATATTCATTCCTCTTAGACCGAACGTAGGAGAGAACATTTTCCGGATCGTTGGGAAAAGACTCCAACATATCTGCTGGCATGTTCGTTTGGAACTTGAGGAGGAAATGCAAATCTGAACAACGTTAAATATCAGTAATGCTACGCAAAATACATGTTGGTGACATTTTAGAAAGAAACTCACTGGAAAATATCGACGCCAACCGTTCCACAGAGGTGAACCATGGAAACGGCGTCCGAATGGGATGTAGTAAAGTCATATGCTCGTAACCCACAAGTCCGAAATGTTCCAAATTTTTCATCGCAAGGACCGCTGATTCGAAGACATCTTTCGAGATAACATCATTGAATTGCGGTCCCATGGCGGGCTGAGTCATGTCAAGAGAGACAGACGTCAGACGAAGGGCGGCCAGTCCTGTACCAATGATGGACAGTAAGATGTTGTGCAAAGAGCGGACCGAAAGTTCGTGCAGTTCAAGTTCCTTCAAATTTGGTGCATGATCCAAAATCTTCTCGTCTACCTCTTTTCCTGGGCTATAAACAACAACCAGCTTCTCCAGATGATCCCAGGAGCCCGTCGTTCCATCATGGACAGCACTTCCACGCCGGGTGATACAACGAAGGGTAGTAACTGCGGGAAGGAGGGTTGAGAGTCGAGATGACATTGGGCTCACCAGAGCTCCCACTAGATACACGCATTTTAGCGCTGGAAATGCACTGATCTCAACCGGGAATGGATCGCATGGTTCTGGGACAGCGGCGGGGTTTGATGAAAGGGCGTGATGTAAAATCGAGAATTCTGTGATGGATTCCTGGGTCGCGCCTCGGAGAACATTCTGGGTGAATAAGACAACGTTGGAAATGTCGGAATTCAAGGCGGAAACAGAGAGACTGGTCAATTTCAGATCGGAGAACTCAGCTGGTTCCGAGCTGTCGAACCCCCGCGCCTGTGTGTCCAAACTCAACGACCGTAGACTCGACAATCCACCCAATGACCCTAGAAATTCCCTGCCTAGATTTCCGTCACAAATAACGTCCAGATCCACCATGTTTGGGAAGAGACGAGGAAAAGGCTCCAATAGAGGCTGCTCCGTACCCGTATAATTTAGAGTCAACTTCCGAACGAATCCTGCACAATGCGCGTACTCCTCCTGGCGAACTAGATCGCAGAACTTAACGAAAGCTGTTTTTGAGTCCAATTGGACCTTCTGGAAGCGAGTTGGCCTCGACACGTCGCGAAGGGCTTTGCAAACGCGTGAAATAGCGCACTTGTCCGATTTGCCAGCGAGGTGAACGATAAGCAAAAGGATATCCTGCGGAAGAGAAGTGAGCTTCAGAGATTTTGCGATCATTTTTGCGAGGAGGGGAAAGCAGAGAGAGGATCAGTTGGAAAGACGTCGTGGATGAAGGCAAAGTTGCGTGACCCGTGTTCAACCACTTTTTTTCGGTCGTCACGCGTTTCGCTTTGGCGCCTTGAGCGCCTCTCTAGTCTGGCCCACATCATAGGAAGCACCTGTATTGTACATCCGAACGTTTGGCAGAAAAAGGCAAAAGAAACTACAGTCCGCATAGTAAGATTGATGATCAATCCCATAAATCGTCAAATTATAGGTTTCGACAAGGCTTCTTCGTCGACTACTTATTTCGCTACCGAACAGAAAGAACGACAAAGATTTACACGACAACTATCTCATCTGAATTCAGATTCGTCAAAGACCGTGTTAATAGATATGTAGATCTTTTCGTCGATTTCGAATTTGTCAGTCTCTCCACTCTCGCATGCTCCGAACCGCTTGACGGGTATGTGCCACCACCTTTCCGACCAAGCCCCAAAGCCCCACGTCACGACCTGAAGAGATGGACAACTCTCGAAGAAGGATTTTGTCTTCTCCATGTACATTTCCTTCTTCGACTCCACATAGGGGAGGACGGCGTCGGACTTGTCTGGGAGAAACCCCATCGCGTCTATCGCGAGGTTTGTGCGCAACGAACGAAGTGAACGAAGTGCTGTTGCAGGGAAATTCGTTATCATATGAACTGGTAAAAGCACAAAATCGCTCACTAGAGAGCATTTTCGCTAAGCGATCGACGTTAGTGAACCATTGGAAGCGCGTAACTGGAGACGTATACCCTGTAAGGGTAAAATGCTCCAGATTCTTCATAGAGGAAAGGGCGGATTCGAGTACATCCTCCTTGATGATTGTTTTGGGATGGGATAGAATCATGTCCAATGAGACAGACGTCAGGTGGCAAACGTTCGTTCCTGCGCGGCCGATGGACAGGAGGACGTTGTGAAGAGAACCGACGGAAAGCTCTCGCAGCTTGACTTTCTTCAGATTCGGCGCATGTTCGTAGATTTTGTCTTCAACCTCGTTTGTTGAGTCGTAGGAAACGACCAAATTCTCCAAATTTTCCCAGTCCCCGCCATTTCCGTCATGAAGAGCAGCTCCACGGCGATGGGCCGAACAATGGAAAGTTGAGAGCGCTGGAAGCAAGCTCGAATATCTGGAGATTTTTGGACTGTGGAAATGTCCGTCTAGACGTAAATCCCGCAATGCTGGAAATGAGTCTATCCCATTCGGAAATACGTCGGTTATTTGGCCAGCTGGAGATTGGGAAGACGCGTGGATTGCCAGTGTTGCGATTGATTTCTGGGTTGCACCTCGAAGTAAATTGTGGCAAAGTTCGAGGGCAGAGGAATCTTTAGTCGAAATCATGAGTTCAGTCAATTTCAAGCTGGAAAATTCTTCTGGATTTGTGCTTTCGAGCGTGCTTGCATTCAACGCGAGCCGACGAAGGCTTGATAGCTCTCCGAGGGATGCGAGAAACGCTCTGTGGAGATCTATATCCATCCAACAAAAAACGGACAAACTTGCAAGCTGCGGGAAGAGACGGGGGAATGGTGACGACAAGGTCTGGTCTGAATCCAGAGTCATTTCCTGCACGAACTTGGCGCAGTACGCGTACTCTTCTTCGCAAACGAGATTGCAAAGCTTACCAAAAGCTTCTTTTGAGTGCAATTGAACATCTTGGAAGCGAGTTGGCCTCGACACGTCGCGAAGGACCTTGCTAACGCGTGAAATTGAGCATCTGTCCGATTGATCGATGAGGCGAAAAATTGGAGTCAGAATATCTTGTGGGATTGAGCTAAACGCCATGATATTTGGGGGCCTTGAAGACACTCGTTAGGAGAGGAGAACGATTGCGGAGGATGAGCTCACAGGTTGGATGTCGCGGTTGTAAGGTACGTAAGTTGTATCGACGAAAGTTGCCCCGGGCCAACGTCGCGACTCGCGACGCCGCGTCGCGGTCCACACATCCAAACTTGCTCCCAACGTTCATGATGTTTTCAACCACTGTGCGCGCGATTCTCTATCGACAGGAAGGATTGTCGTCTTGAAAAGATTTTCTTCGTGTTTGAATCACTTGTGGACGGATGGTTGTAAATGGCTTGAACCAACATGAATGGCATGCGTCACGGTTGGGGGGTTCATCGAAATTGGTACGTTTCTTGTCACGCCTCGTATCATGATATTGGCAACAGGGTTTCATTCATAAAAAGCTCGCAGCGAACCATGACTCACCGGGAATACATCGTTCTTGGCGAAACAGAGGGTGGACATGGTAGAACACTGTACGGCTTAGTAGAAGTACAAGGCCAAGGTGTGAGCTTCTTCTTCACTTCTACAACTGTCATCGTGATGTATCTTCAATTTCAGTTCCGCATCTCGATTGAGCTTGAAGAGTCGTCTTGCAGTAGGCGACTCGGGACTCTGTTTGACTTCACGACCCGATCGTACAGCGGCGTTGCTCATGGCGTCGGATTAGCTCGGCTCACCTTCGGAATTCAAGAACAGAGAGAGAAGTTCGAAATACTCAGGCCAGTTTCGGGTTAAAGGACCTTTGGAAATTCAATGTTTTATTCGTGGAGACTACGATCACCAAGAAGGAAGGACGAGGCGATCAGGAATCAGGAGACACATTTACGTCGTGGTCCCCTGCTTGTTGAACGTAATGACGCCAAAAAATACTTCCAAACAGGCTTCTTTCGAGGAACTTCAAAATAGCGACGTGACGAATGTTTGTTCCGAAATAGGATCACCGACAGATCGCCATGTTCGTGCAGGACAGTTCGTCAAGATCACGAGGCAAGATCGTGTTCCTGCTCAGGTCCTATCGAGGCACAGAACGTTCGCAAATCTTCGCAGCCTTGGACATTTGGGTCGATGTTGTAAACATCTCAAATCTGGTCGCAAGAATCAGAGAGCTCTTTCGAATGCCTTTCGGTTCGGACCACTGCAATGGAATGTTGCTTCGACTGCTAGTCGCGATGACTGCTCAGCTCTATTGGATATCGGGACTCATTTCTGCCGAAGTCGGTAGGAACACCCGTCCTCCTTCCGGCGCTTCAATCCCTTCAGTGTCCGTCGCCGCTCTTCCTGAATACATATTTATACAGACGAATTTCATCCCCTGGTCTCCATCGAAAGAGCCCGCTCAAAGTTCTTTCTTCGCTTCAAACCACAAGATCTTCGTGCATCACCTTCAGTGACTTCGAATATGTCTGCTCCTGCTACCACTGCTGTTCCTCCTACTTCTGGTACCACCAGTGGTCCTGGCGATGTTGCCGTCCCATCCGGTAGTGCTTCGGGCGGTGCCACTGGCGAGACGGGCACTGGAGGCGCTGTTCAGAAACCTACGGACAAGCAGGAGGCCATGGAGTCTGTTGAGCTCTCGCGCATCGCAGACATTTCGAACAAGATTCGCAATGGCCTTCGCAGCGCAATCCCGGCGCCGCCTGAGCAGTTTTTGACGGTCATGGTCCCGGGAAAGGTCGTCAACTTCAACGTTTGTGTTTTTCTATTCTCCTCAGTAGCCCGTTTGATCTGAAGTAATTTTAAGGATCACATTGGCGGGTTTGATTCCAATGGAGTCCAGACGTCGATCGTGCTGCCTTTGGCAACCGAGTTGAATAACGCCATCCTTTGCGATGATATGCCGGCAATGGCAGGTATTCAGCTTGGCCCCACTGGCAAGTCCGTCTCTCGCAGCTACGCGACTGTCCTTAGCAAGATTGTCGCCAAAGGTACTTTTATCTGCCACGGCTTATATGATTTTCGCTGACAGTTTTGTAAGGTACGACTGTCGGAGTCGATGTTGCGCCAGGTGCACAACTCGGCGAACAGGAGGCTCGCTACCAGAAGGCGATGTGCTGGCTCCAATCCGAGGACCCCGAATGCCCAGGCCGCACTCGTGTTGACATCTACGTCGAGAAGCAGCGCCGTTACACGCAAGCCGTTGAGAACAAGACGAAGGCGTTTGACGAAGCGTTGAAGAAAGCACAGTGCGATCCGTGCAACAAGACCATCGCTCAGCAGCGCGAGGCGTACGACCGCTGGGTCCTCGAGAACGCTCGTACTTACAGGAACTATGTCCAAGCTGCTTACATGGACTGGGTCATTACGGGCAGGAAGGAGGCTGTAGAATACTGGTTCGCGGTTGTTGATGTTGACTCTGCTCTTTCTCGCGTGGAAACCAGCAAGGTAAATTCATAAGAACATCGAATCCAATATTCTTACACCGACTTACTTTATAGGAATGCATGCGTGCGTCCATTGTTATGGACTCTGATGGTTCGTCGGAGTACCAGAAAGTCAAGCTAATCCCAAGCAACTGGTGAGACTTGCTCACATTCATTCCTCGAATAATGCTCACGAATCAATAATTCAGGGCTTGGTTGGCTAAGCAAAAGGCGGATGCAGTCGAGTCTAAGGAAGGCGGAGAGACCGTCGAGTACCTGACAGGCGAAATTGGTCGGCTTAGGAAGCTGAATAGGATGATCACGGCTCTGAAAGCGGTAAGCGCGTTCAAATGTCATCGCGCGACTGATCTGACTGTTTGGTTCGATTAATAGTCGGGCGTGACGGCGCCTTCAGCAGCTCCTCCCGCTCTTACGGAGGGCAACAGCGAAGCTGAAGCCGCGATGACCTCGTTCATCAAGGCGCGCACTGCTCATCAAGTCGCGGTCAAGGACAAGTGCGATCTCTCCCATTGCGTTCGTTGAAAAGGGTCTAATGTATCATTCAGGGCTAAGAGCGATGATGAACGTAGGAAGACGCTCGAGGACATGCAAAGTGCGCAGAAATCGCTCTCGGCGGTAATGGCGAAGTTCGATGCTGCCCACTATCAGCGTGTCGTTGTCCAGAACCAGGCAACTCAGGACTGGCTTATCAGCGAGATGGTCAAGGATGCCGACGTCTTCATTAAACAGAACGAGGAGGCAATCAAGGAGTTGGACGAGAAGCGCGACACCTTGATCGCATCCAAGACTGGTGACATCAGCGAGGTCGTCGGAAAGGAATTGGGTATCCCTTGCTTCTGCCCCCCGAAGCCTGCAGAGGAGACGCCCGTCCCGACGCCGGATGGTCACATCCCCGTCTGCCAGGCGGACTACTGGACGCAGGTCGCGATCGAAGTCTCTGGCTCGTACGATCACAAAGAGCTCGACACGTCCGCGACCGCCGTCTCCGCTGGAGGTTCTGCTCAGTGGGGCTGCAAGACGGGCTCGCATAGCTATGCGTCTTCGAAGTGTGCTAGCAGGGCGCTCTCGCAGATGGCGAAGTCGACCGTCAAGATCTCATTCGAGTGCATGCGCGTTGACATCCACAGGCCCTGGCTCCGCGGCGAGTTGTTCTTTGATGACGAGCTTACTGTCTCTCCAGGATCTCAGTATGTTCGGATGCTTGCCCACGAGAAAGTGTTTCTAATTCAAACTCCACAGCATCTCTCCTGGTCCTCTAAAGCTCGCAGCGCTCATGGACCCCGATAACAACAAAGAAATTGCCGTTGGCTCACTTGAGCAGCGAAGCCAGGAATTGGACAAGTACGGGCTGTTCCCGATGTACCCTACTGGTAAATTCTCTTGCAACTTTCGAAGGTCTCCCTTATTGATCATCACCTCAGGATTCCTCCTCGGCGCAAACATCGTCCTTGAGATCCAGGGAGAGACGTCCGAAATCCAGAGCTACTTCGCTAGCAGCTCCAGCGCATCCGGAACGGCGGTCGCGGATCCAGGACACTGCTGCTACGGTCCTTTCAACTTCTCGTGCGCCAAGTCGTCCAGCAAGACTCATGCTGAGAGCACCTGCGAAGCCACTTCCAGCGGATGCCGGTAAGAGACTAATACGTCCCATACGCGATTCATCTCATCTAACGAGGATATGCAATTAGGATTACGATCAAATCTCCTCAGATCATTGGATGGGTCTCGCAGATGCTGCCTGCGATGCCACGTCTCCCGACTCCGAAGACGTGCATCACGACCTGCGTGACGGTTACTGCGACCGCGACCGCTACGGCCACAGTCGATGGTGCAGGAGCAAGTGCCGCGGCGGCAGCTGCTGCTGCAGTCAGTGCGAATCGGCACAACGCCTGAGCGTCGCCTTAGATTGTCAAGAGGTTTTTAAGCAAGAGGAGTAAGAATATAGTCTCTAAAATTGCGCTCAAATATCAAAGTAAATATTATCACCCGATCCGCTCCTCGCGAAGAAATATATGTGTCGTTTTGCTTGAATGAACGCGACTTCGAAACGCATCAGATCTTGGCTTCGCAAATGAAGTCGCGCGAAAGTTGCGCTGCGGTGCTGTTGCGCACTTGCACCTCTCAACCACATTCTCCGTACACGATGCATATTTTTTCATATTCCTCAGCATCTCTCAGCATATTATCACGTAAATTGAAGGACGATTCGCAGCAACGGTTTACACACGACTGTAGAAAATGTCAAGTCGGTAGACAGCCGTACTGTCTGCGCACACCCGCAATCGACTTGCCATCTTGACTGCGATTGTCACGACGCTCTCAACCGCGACTCTATATGAACCAAGGAAGCTTTGGACGTTTCTTGTAACTCCTATTGGCAAGATTGGAAATATTGGTTTGAGTAGGATGGCTGGAGTGGGAGATGAGGACGACGATGTGCGTAATGTTCAACTTGAACCACCCTTTGTACTGACCACAGTTTTTCT
>KQ086019.1:0-101067 GCA_001020605.1 Schizopora paradoxa
TGACGAAACGAAAAATCGCACCTTGTCATGGGTCACGAGCAAAATTTTGCGGGCGCCTCTCGGCGCTTAGAGGCTCTCCCGCCAGCTTTAGGGTCAGAACACACTAAAATTAGGAATTTAGGGTCAGCCTGACGAATGTCGAACCCGCAACTTTTCGTCACGCGTCACAGGGCCTGACGAATAGATCGAGTTAGTACAGTACATTTGAAATGCACGTTCCGATTATAAACTGATCACGTGCCATCAGCAGCAACCAGCGTAACGACCGACGAGTAAAAACCCTCATACCTCATGCTTCAAGACCTTTTTTTAGACAAAAAAGCCCTCACTGCAATCAGAGTCGGGGATGCAATTGTAAATTTGATAGAACCTATTGCAAGTTCTCTTTTTCGCCTTTCGAAGGTGTTCTGCTCGAAGTTGTGGAAAACGGGAGGCTGCAAGTGGAGTGGAGCAAACGTGACCATGTGTTACCTAATACGTGACGCAGCGTGTTGAGCGTGACACGAGCAGCAATCCGCGCTTGTGCTTGGACGTGGACCTGCACAACCATCTCGACAATAGACGATTGCCATCGAACACAACAACGAGGCAATTAGGCCACCGAATAGCTGCGCAAAATACATATATAACGGACGTGAAGGTGAGTTCTAACAACTTTTCCCCTATTCCCTTCATACCATCGACCATGTCGTCCTCTAGCCCAAACCCCAGTCCTCCGCATACTCCAGAAAAGAAACCCGAGAACGACGAGGGTGGATCTATTGAAGAGACACCTATCGCAGACAGCAGGCTCGTGAACTCGCACCAGATCCTGGACGAAAAGGGCAAAGAAGGGCCTTCGGCGAAGTGGGATAAGGCGGTTGTCGAAAAGCGACTGGCAAAAGGCGTCATCAAAGGAACCTTGAGAGGCATCATGGATCTTGTCGAGGCTCTCTGTCACGAATCTTTCTACGGGACGCCCCTCGAGCTCCTCACCGCCGACAAAATCTTCAGGAGAACCGTCCACAATACGAAGGGATGGAAGCAGTGGCTGAAGGGTAATCAGATCTCTGAGAAAAATATGGAGAAGCTCATCAAGCTCATTACGAATACCGTCGAACGTCTGGGGCTGGAGTCCACCGAGCCTCGCTTGTGGTCGGCAATGTTCCACGAGAGTGCTGTACCCGACTCGAAATGGGGGGCGGACTACTTCCCAGACCTCGTCCTCCTCAAACTTCTCGAGAAAGCGGCCAATGACGGCAGGATAACGTGGAAGGATATCATGGCGGTCATGGAAATCAAGGCTTCTGCGGCTCATAAAGCGGATGCGGAAAGACAGATCGCGCGCTATGTTCAGTGCATTTTCAACGCGCAGCCTGGACGTCGCTTCGTCATCGCCCTGATAGTCCTCGGGACGATGGTGACTTTGTGGATTTTCGACCGATCGGGGGCGATATGTTGCGAGCCATTCGACATGAACGACCAACCCGAGAGATTCCTCCGCATCATCCTCAGCACGTTGTACATGAAAGAAGAGCACCTGGGCTACGACCATACCATCTACCGCAAGCCTGGGAACGACGAGGATCTGTTCATAACGGTGGACAAGATCGAGTACAAAATCAAGTGCATCTACCAGGAGCCGGGCATCAAGGGACGGGGTACCACTTGCTACGAAGGCGAAACCCTGGAGAAGAAGTCACGCGTGGTAATTAAGGACTCTTGGGTCGATGCTGCTCGCGAGCGGACTGAAGTAGAGATCCTTGAGGAGCTGAACGCGAAACCCGAGGAGAAACTCAGCACTCCGGACGGTGTTAGGGTCATCCCGAAGATCGTTGCTCACGAGATCGTCAAGACGCACCGACCGTGCCCCATTGGCGGGAAAGAGATCGAAGTCAACGACTCGACATCCATCTTCCGCGAACACTTAGTAGAAGTGATCGACGGGAAACAGAAGTGGGCTTGGACTTCAAAGGAGAAGAAGGATAAAACTGAGATTCGACATCACTATCGAGTAGTGATGACGCCGTTCGGATCGAGGCTCGAGAATTTCGAAAGTATGAAAGGGCTAATGCGCGCCTTCAGGGATATCGTTCACGGTACGTCCATTATTTCTACAGCGTAGGCCACCCTTGACACCTTCACAACCTCAGCTCTTAGAATTCTTCATGAAGCTCGCGTACTTCATCGTGATATCAGTTACCGTAACATTCTTCTCCACATGCACGAGGGACAATTACGTGGCCTCTTGATCGATTACGACTACGCTGTCTCTCTCAACAGGACTTCTTCTGAGGCCATTGCAGAGCGCACGGTAAGCTCTCCCCTCACCTGCTTTTGAGAAAGAGGTTTATCTTTTATCCTAAGGGAACCGTGCCATTTATGGCTATTGATCGTCTGGAAGACAAACCTGACACCGCGCATTGCCTTCACCACGATCTGGAATCCTTGTACTACGTTCTTTGCTGGATGTCAACGCTCTACGCCGGACCTCACAATCTGAGAAGGCCGTTTGTCAAGAGTGTTCTTCCTTATCGTAAGACGGCGGTCGCGGTCTGGAACGGCGAAGGATCGGACAACAACTCCGGCTTCCAAAGCATTCAGTTTTCGAAATCACACTATTCGATTCCTAAGAACTTCCGCAAGATGCTGGAGCAATTCTCCCCTTACTTCCGAAAAACCGACAGCTGCATGAAGCATCTAAGACGGTTACTCTTCGAGCCCAAAGTCGATCTTGAAGACCCAGATGATGCAGCAGGATATGAAGCGATGAAGTCAAGACTGATGGCTGCGCTCAGCAAGTGCAAGTCATCCGATCCAAGCTATCCGGCGCTCGTGAAGGATTTCGAGAGAATCCCTATTGTCATGCGTCCTCCCGAAGTTATATTGCATTCCTTCTGTTTCGCATTCGAGAAAATGGAAGATGACGAAATCCTTCAGGATGAAGTTACTCCAAAAGTAGACACGGAAGGCGACATTGAATATCAAGAAATCGGTCCTCGTCACCTTCGGGATCTCAACGAATATGTTGTTCCAGGAGTTGCGGAGGATATCGAACTCGGTGGTGAAGCGGAGGAGACGCTGGATGAATCTATCGGTGCTTCAATGGGGAATGCCACTTTTTCCGGAACATTGAATCTTTCTCTTGCCGCTTCCTCTACCAAAGTCAACTCCGCGTCTTACCAGAATAAAAGGAAAACAACGGAGGACTTTGAGGCCGGGCGTCCATCTCTCAAACGCAGTAAGAATCACCCTACTTCTGGTGTTCTGGAGGGAAAGCTACCTCGTATATCTGGAAACTCCGGGAAACGAATTTCTGGAAGACAAGAATTCGAGACTCCCACCAGCACTGGCATTCGACGCTCGGCGAGACTGAAGACAGCATCCAAGACTTCGGGTACGAGGAGAATACGCGGGATGGAAGATTTGGAGATGTTATAGGGGTGTTCTGTCTGTATTACCAGCTGTATTATATGTTTATCTATCTGTAGCTGTTTGGATTATCGTTTTACTATGGCCAACACGCTTTGAGTCATCTCTTGGTAAATGTAATGCGGTTGACATCTGGCTGCTGGCTGCACCGTCGATCTCGGGTTGCCTCACGCAACGTTGCAACGTTGCGTCGCTTTCTTGCATTGCCCTGAATCAGTCTTCACAACTTCAACGATGAATGCCGTTCGGCGTCAATTCCGCGTCTTGAATTATTACACGGTCAGAGCAGGCCACAAATATAGCACGCTTTGACTTGAGAAGGCCTCGCGATTCCCTTCCGCCGACCACCATGTTCTCTTCCACACCGACGCAAGTCACAAGTCCGAATTCCGAGCGTTCTGCATTACGGGCAACCATAGATAATACGACCAACGAGTTTATAGATAACGGAGACGGCGACGAGAAGGGGCGAAATACTAACAGCGGGTTCGACAGCTTGACTCAGAACTGGCCACCAGCGAATGTCGTCTCCGTTTCTTATGGCTCTCAAGATAACGAAGAAAACGACGATCGTACTCTTGAAAACGACGCGAGTTTCCGGCTGGTGGTCTGTAACGAATGCGTCATGCAATCGTGCATCGTCACAAGAACGATTCGCGCCGAAAGCAAACTGAAGACGTTGACAACAAGGAATATCGAATTACGCTCACATCGCCGGTTGTTGGCACCACTTCTTTCGAATCTGGAAAACTTCACTTCCTTGAGGGGTCTGATGCAAGCTTTCAGAACTGTTGTTGAAGGTACGTCTATTTTTTTGTTAGACTTGGCTCCATTTTGCTTGACTATCTTGCCGTCACAGTCTTACGGATGCTCTCTCGCATTGGTGCGTTGCACCGCGATATCAATTTCCGAAGCATCCTTCTCCTTGAGCATGAGAGAGACCTCCAAGGGCTTTTGATTGATTACGACTATGCTGACTCTACCAACATTGAGGCCACCGCAGAGCGCACAGTAAGCTACCCCTTCGACCATAGTCGTGAAAGATTCTTATCTTCTATCTGAAGGGAACCCTACCGTTCAAGGCTATCGCTCATCTGGATGATAGATCCGAAACCCCACATTCCCTTCGCCACGATCTGGAATCTCTGTATTACGTTCTTTGCTGGATGTCAACGCTTTACGCCGGACCTCGCGCTACGAGAAGGTCATTTGTCAAGAGCGTTCTCCCTTATCGTAAGACGGCGGTCGCGGAGTGGAACGGCAAAGGAACAGACAACAACATCAGCCTCCGGAACATTTTATATTTGAAGTACTACTCTTCGAGCTTCGAAGGCTTTTACAAGATGCAGGAGCAATTCTCCTCGTACTTCCGAAGTATCGATGGCTGTATGAAGAACTTAAGGCGAATTCTCTTCGATTCCTCCATTGATGCTCGGAACTCAGATAAAGTAGCGAAGAAAGAACGGCTACTATCAAGACTGATAGCTGAGTTGAACGACTGCACGTCGTCTGAACCAGCTTATGCGGCTGCCGTGGAGAGCTTTGAAGACATCCCTATCTGCATGCGTCCCCCCGAAGTTCTGTTAGATTCTTTCTCCCTCGTCTTTTTGAAAGCGGAAGACAAACTTCGGGCTGAAATGGATCCGGAAGAGGACACCGAAAGGAAGGTAGAATATTAGAGTTTTTTTTTCCATCCTATATATACGTAGAAGAACCAGATGTAGTGGATGTCACGATTTGAATGGACATGTATTTGTTTGTGAATGGAATGGATTCCGAGAGCTGCAACGGGAACTCAATCTTCTCGACGAATTGCACGCCGGGCCGGATTCTGCGCTTCACGATCGCTTGGGCTGAGACTAGTACTCCGAATCGAGCCACAAAAACGCTCGAAAAGCTCAACAATGGACATCCACGACCGTATGGCTCGATACTTCAACACGAAACAAAAACTAGGCCACATGTGGGCGCAGTATAAAGGGCGCGTTTATGGCACATTCCCTTCACTTTACAACCGTCGACCATGGCCGTGACTTCGCCTCGTTTTTCGTCCCGAACCCCAACACCCTCAACGACTGCTATTACCCCAAAGGCACATCCTTCTTTCCAAAGTACGAATGAGAATAGCGACGAAGAATCTTCAATCAACGTAAATGGGAAGAGAGAGGCCACAAACTGCGAATGTTCTCCTCGGAAGAGCCCAGCTATTTCAAGGCCTTTGTCGGATCCGTGTATTTCGAATCTCAACGACAGTAGGAGCTCGGAAGGAGATGTGTCTTTGGATTCCAGGGAAGAATTGACGACGGTTTCGAATACTGAATTTCGACTTCGCCGAAGAGTCGGGATGGCGTCTCTTGGGATGGGTCTCGAAAACTTCAAGTCGCTGAAAATGCTTATGCGGATCTCCAAAGATATTGTGCACAGTATGTCCGCCTAAATCCAGTCTCTTTCTTCTCTGACGGTTCTTGCGAACGCAGTCATTAAATTGCTCTGGCAAGCTGGTGGCATGCACGGTGACCTCAATTTCCGCAATATTCTCATCGACGAGCGCGAGGGCCAGGTGCGAGGTATTCTTCTCGATTTTGGCTATGCTGCCCCCGTGAACAAAAACAAAACATCCTCCGGTGGTACCAAATTCCCAGTAAGTTGATCTCTCGTATGCGCAAGTATGTGTAGTAATATTCTTCGACAAGTATTCAAAGTTGATCGGATCCTTGCCTTTCGTGGCCGCAAACGATCTACGCGACGAACCGAAGTCCTTGCACACGTATTTCCACGACTTGGAATCTTTATTCTACGTTCTCTGCTGGATATCCACTCTCTACGGTGGACCTTGCGGCGCAAAGAGGCCATTCTCCAAGTCTAAACTTTCTTACCGTAAAATGACCGTCGCAGGTTGGAATGGCGAACCAAGCAACAAACTTCGTATCTACGAATCGAAAAGCGCATCGACTTCCTATCCCTTTCGCATTCTTAAAGAAGTCTCTCCATACTTTCGACACATCGATGACTGTTTGGAATCTTTACGTGCATTGCTATTTTGCCCAGGAATCGGGAACGCGAAGGACAAGGCGAAGAAGGAGCAATTGAAGTCTTCACTGGAGACTGCTCTCAACGACCACGACTATTCGACCTATGCAGATTTAGTGAAGCGGTTCGAGAAAATCCCCATTGAAATGCGTCCTCCCGAAATCGTGCTGGATTCTTTCACTCTTGCCTTCTCCGAAATGGAAAGCAAGCTTCCTGAAGACGAAACAGCTTTGATGGGAGCCGTCGAGGAGTCCGACGATGAGTCCGAAGATGAGTCCGAAGAAGGATACGTGTTCAAGTTTGAGGAGGATTACAAAATTATCCACCGTGAACCTCACGGTTTCTATTACATTGATAACGTTGATAACAGCGGTTACGATGGTAGAGGACCTCGAGAAATCATCCCTCGTCGATTACACTACAGGGCTTATGGGTGGTCGTAGAATGCCTTTTCTTTGGGTTGTAGGACGTTGAGGTGTGAAAGTTAAGGAGAGAAAAGTAAAGGAGAGTCCGAGCGTAACAGAGGTTCAACCGTCTGCGAAGAATACTCATCATCAATTTTTACAAATCTACTGTCGATGCTCATTGTAGAATAGTGTAGATTGATTATAGCATGTTGTAAGACAATTTCATCCCTTTGTGACCACAACAAACTGAGTAGACGGGACTCCTGTTTCGATCTTCATACGTCGGCGAAGTAAATCACTCAAAAGTGAATTGAATTCAAGTGAAACTGCAGCGATACTATCTAGAACCATCATGAGAATACGATAGTAATTCCGTAGCTGAGCGCCTAGTCTCAGCTTCGACATGCCGAGACGAAAGAAGTTGTAACTCCCAGAGATTCGAAGCGAATGGGTTCGACACCTGGGGATCATCGACGTCGGGCCTATATATACCATCCGCAATCTTGTCTTCTGTCGACAAAAGGACTTCCAGCTTTGGCTCCCTCGCCAACAGGGTCTGGATGAATTGGAGCGCGCGCTTCGCCGTCGCAGGAGGAAAGTGCAGTGATGCGATACTGAGACGCTTTGCGAAGGCGGCAAAGCGCCATGGTGGGGACTTCCCGGTTGCTGGACCACGGTTCGAGAAAGCGAGACTGAGGGCTCTAAAGAGCATGTCCGCAGGGGTGTTATCACGACCTTGAGCCTTGGAGTTTCGAGATGACGTTGTGCCGGCCAGTGGCGATTCTATATCGGACATCGTACACAGAGGCATTATCATCGCGTATAACTGGTTGATGAAATCTGTTAGGTCAATGTTCAGTGCTTCGCCTTAGACAAATGAGTCAGTAATCTTGGACAAATGCATCATTTTCGCCAGTTGCATACCTTGACCGCTGAGCAGCTCAAAGGCTGTCACTATGCAATGCAAGCGTTGATGAATGTCGCGTGCATCAGAGTCTACCTCGACATCTTCAGCTTCAGCACTATCGTCCTTGCTAGCATTGCCCATCATGAGTGTCCGAAGGACTTGTAGCAAGTCTCCAAAGAAGTCGACATTGACCAAGTGCGCGAATCTAGAGATTCCTTGAAGAGCGGACGGAAGCAAAGGAGTAGGTTTGTCGTTCTTCAGGATACGGAAGTAGAGCACGAAGAGAAGCTTCAGCGTTTCTGTGTGCTGATTCGAGTCTCTATATTAACACCCCTTTCTGTTCGGAGGAAGGTAAACACGAACCGTATTCTGCCGCTCATCGCGGTCAACTTCCGCCTCCGCCTCCCGCATTTCTTCGCCGATCGCATCTATTTCCTTCTGATTCTTCCTCGCTTTTTTGCTGAGATGCGGTTGATCAACTTTCTTCCCCTTCGCTCTCTTCGCGGCGGCCTTCCCCTTAGATAAAACATTTTTAGGCTCGTCCTTCTCCGCCTTGGTCTGTGAGGCACGGATCCCGCCCAGCTCGTTTTTGAGTCTCAAGTCCAGGAGGCAGAACATGACATTTGGGTGCACGTTGAAACTACGCTCTTTGATCATTCGGTTCAATAAACGAACGATCTCGAGCGATGGTTGACCTGTAGTATCGCCGCGGAAAACCGTGACAAGTGATTGTCGACAAAGCTCTGATGACTGAGATTATATTGAGCATATAGAGGAATCCTTCAGCGTGTCGAATGACGTACCTCGTCCCATGACTTCCGGCTGAGCTGAGAGACGATGGCACTCATGAGATTCGTTCGGAAGTTGAAATGAGTTGCGTCAGTGAGCAATCGACAGATGCAGCGTAGAGAAACATCGGACAGATCATTCTTGGCTATGTATATATAAGAAAATTTAAACGTAGTTGGCAGAGTCGTTTGGCGTGACGCACCTTTCACTTCCGCCTCCAATATTTGTAAGTAAGACTGATAGACGTTTACAAGTCCCTGTTCGAAATCTCGAGTACGTTGGACCATTTGACTAACTTTCTCTGACTTCTCTTTGTCTGTCAGGGCTCGTATTCTGTAGCCGGGAATGATGTCTTTGAAGACTGCCTGCGCAGACAATACTGCGATTTTGCGAATCATGAGGTCGTTCTCTACGGGTTCCGGATGTGACGGTGTGGAAATTTGAGCACGGCAGAAGTTGATTAGTCGACGCAAGAGGCCGAGCTATATAAAACGCTTAGAATTTTGACTATGCACTAAGGAGTTGAACTGACGCACGTTATTCTCCGGTTCTGCAATTATGTCTTGACAGATGCCAGCTATTTGGATCTTAGCCGCTTCTATACGGCCCCTTCTCGAGGGTGCCTTGATAATGTCGATGACCGCTGGCCTTCCAAACCTCGCCCCGGTAGAAACATCTTCAACAACAGGTTGAGTTGCTTCAAACTCTTCGTCCTCCAAGTCGCTTTCTTCCTCGCTATCACTTTTGGCTTGAGGGACAACCTTCTCCTTGCTGCGCTGCACGATACCATTCTGTAACTTGATGGGGAGTCTCTCGATAGCCTTGTCCTCATTGTCATCTCGCGCAAGATGGCTCCTTGGTAGTTTCTCGTATGGCATCTCGGAATCGGAATTTGCCTTTTTTCGCTTTCGCTTCTGTTGAGCGATGGAGGAGGATGACGACGACGTTGAAGACGAAGAAGCTTCTGATTCTGAGCCATCCAAAATCATTTCATCCTCCGGTAATTCAGAACTCCAATCCTCCTCGTCTTCAGAGTGAGAGTCGATGGATGGAAGATCGTCGTCGAGCGGGGCAGCTTTCCTGACTGGTTTGTGGAGTTTGTGAAGTCTTTCAACCTCATTCTTACTCCTAATGCAGATCAGTTTGTTTCAAGAAGTTAGTGGTTCGATACTTTGCGCACCTTGAAATCCCCTTCTCGTCAAGAGACTTCAAAAAAGCACCTGCACCAATGTGTTCCTTATAAAACTCAACATCTTCGTCGTCAACGTCGCTCCCATCACTCCCAGCCGTAGGAATCGAGATGAAGCCCTTGTCGTACGCTCTTTCCTTGCCCTTGCCTTTGGTCTTCACGTTGGCATCCGGCTTCAAGCTTTTCGCTGAAGAAAGTTTCCTCTTCTTGGAGAAGTTCTGCCAAATTATTATAGATTAGCGCCAAGGAGCATTTATATGATGTATGACATACATTCTGAGTGGTCTGCGACCTCTTCCCTAACACTTTTGATTTAGCTGCCATGTCGAAGAGAAAGAGCCCAGCCGTTCGTGTCTCTTCCAAATTCTGCACAGCAACTTCATGCCTCGGCAATTTCCTTGCTGGCACGCCGCGCGTGAACTGGAGGACGCGACACGCGATCTCGACGTCCACTACGAGCACAAAGGACAACATGGGCACCGACGACCAAGATCGTCCTGTTCAGCATGTTCTGAGGCCACATCATATTGGAATATTGGCGGTCTTCCTCCTTGTTTTTCATCCTCAGGATTCTAAGAAACTCCCCTCACAATTCATGCTTCACATTCACCGAGTTCTCCTCAATGAAGTCTCCGAGGTCTGTCGCGCTTCTACGAACACACCGGGGAGCATTCTTATTCTTTCCGATAGATGGCACAACCTCGATCGTACGACGAACTCATCAGGGATATAGGCAGTTGCTCTACACCTCCGCCGTCCGAGGCTGTAAGACTTGTCGAAGCGCTGACTGCATTGGTTCGTGTTCAATTTCCTTCACGCATATGCATTCATCCAAAACGATCTGTAGCCGAGTCATTTGCGCACAGTTGCTCTTTTTAATGGATTCTTTCAAGGTACGCTCATCAAGTTACAAAGGTGGAAATTGTTTTTCGCATTCTTGATAGACCTGCCTGCACTTTGGCGAGATGCGGAAGATGAGGTGCGTTTCATCATCATCATTCTCTGTAGTGAATTTATTATAACGAAAGAATGACTTTAGTCTACGCCGGCTCCATTCGTGAGTAGAACGTACTTCGTCTATGCAAGTATACACTGAAAGATATGTGGAGGAAGCAAGATCGATATTTGGATACTTCTGCAGGCGTTGTTTCGTGTCATTCAACAAACTCTCGTTTCTTGGCATAGCCAAACTTCAGGAGAATTTCATTGCATGGTCCGGCGGTAATAATCAAGCTGGATACGAGGTAATACCAAAGGAGGTATTACGGGATGGTACGAAGCGCAGTTTGCATGATGTTCAATCTTACAGGTTACACCCAGACAACTACATCCTGCGTCCTCAATTCGACAGAGAGTCCTATGCAGTCGCCGATGCATATGGAGAGTAAGATGTTATCCTACGCATATGAAAGCTCGAATTAACCAGAAGGAATGTAGCTTCGAGAAGGCTAAGGCAAATGGCGACTTACAATCCGCGACGGAGAGCTTACGAAAGTTTTTTGAACAAAAATTCAACGACAATCTGGACTCGTCAGTCGCTCTATTAATATTCAAAATATTTTCCAATTGACCATTCATGAAGAGAAATGCGACAACATGCCCTGTTGAACCTTGTACGAATGCATATTTGCAACGGCCAACTCGTCGCGGCTCGAAAGGTTCGCCATCTACCACATAGTTGAGAGTGACTATTAAAGACCTGTCCAGCTCCTTCGAGAGGCCATTACGGTTTCTCGTACTTCAGGCGACAATTTCGTATTGCAACAATGCATGAGGTAAATGCTCTTTTCCCTGTTGACGACCAAGAGATGAAATTGAACTTTGAAAGCCTCATGAGACGTATTGAAGGCCGGACACGGACTCGCAAAGAACCTTTGAACGAACTTCAACAAGACATATCTGCCCTTGAAATTCTCAATGATATTTGCAAATTACTTCGAGAGGTACCGAACGAGCTATACTACCTACCCATCAACTTATTTCGCTTCTTTCCCAGGGACAACCCCTCAACGAATGTCATGAAAAACTGATACAAGCTCTCGCGATCTATGACTTGTCACGAGATTACCGAGGACAACCTCCAAATTTAAATGATCAATGGGCATTCCATTCTCTACAGGTCATTTTATGGAGAGTTTCTGGTATGCCATTCTCAAGTATCCTTACGAGCTAAGCAATGACCATTACTCAGGTTGCCACAAACTTGCTGAAATCGAAGAAAATATTGTTCTCTTGTTTTCTGAGGGCGGGGGGTCTGATGATGTGAGACTCAAGACGCTACTTCACAAGGGTTATTGGGTATGATGATTGCTTCTTTCGCTCGAGGTTCCGTATTAACTACGTGATAGGCCGCTCGCCAAGGTGAAGAGTCTCTGGCATTCAGTCCACTGCTCGATCCCGAATGTTGGAGGGGACTTGACTTCGGCATGAGCCAGGTGGTTGCTTGGTCTTTTGAATTGTGGAATATCATGATGTTTTTCACTGCCCGAAGGCGTGTCGTGTCGCTCTCGGTTTTCAGCTGTTATTTTCTGACATCATGGCATTTTCAGAGGACAGATCCGCCAGATGGAACAATTCGTCAAGCCCAGAAAGCCCTCATATAGTCCACTCTCGGCGCATTATCTTCTTCCACTCCCGGACAAGGGCCCCGTGCTTCCCATTATTGAAAGCTATTTGTACAGGACTCTGCAGATGAGAGTACGCGTCCGCATCAATTGACGGACAAATTACGGCGCTGAATATTTTTCCAGAAAGTTGACCAGTCTGTCACTGCGAGCGAGCATTTGTTGAAAGCCCTTTGGCAATCAGAATATCAAGGCCGATTCGGAACGTATCGTTTGTCTCTTATTCTACTTGCTGACATGGGGCTCGAGCTCGGTATGACCGCATCGAGCAGACGACTCATAGAAGAGATCATGCCCCAGGTATGTTTGACTCGTTCGTCGGCGCAACTGATGAATATAACTGGCTCGACTGCGCAGATTATCAGCGGCGAAGATCTCGAGCTGCGAGCGTTCGCATGCTACGTTCTCGCGAGATGTATTATCGCCTCTTGCGGAAAGAACTGTATGTCACGTTCGACTGAAAATGGTGGATATTACTCATTTATCTGCCAATGCACAGTCGAAGGTCTCCGAGAAGCACTTCCCTATTTACAAATCGCCGAAGAAGACTATCGAAAGATTGAGATGCATTCAGCTGTGCAAGACGTTCTATACGTGATTTCGCTGGTGCATCACAATTTGGGAGAAGAAAAAGAACGGAATGCCGCTGCTAATCGACATGTTATTTCGCAAGCCGAGAACACCAAACTGGACTCCTTGGACGCGAACGAAAACTGGGAGGATATGTGGTTGGTGGTTGGTGAGATATCCGCCGCGTTGACTTCAAGGAAGTAGATCTTGCGTACATGAGGCTTTAGGACCGGATCTTAGCGTCTTCGCGCGATGGTACGCTTTGCTGCGCGACGCCGTTTGTGACTCTACGATTACTCCACGTCTCTCACTGCGCCCTTATCAGATTAGATGACCTTAGTAACTGAAGTCCGGTTGTCGGATAAGATTAGATGGGAGAATATAAAGCAGATCGTTGTACATGGGATTTCTAGCAGCCCACAGGTGTCAAACGACCCCGTCTGTCTCTCTGATCTTCACTATCTTGAATCTGTGCATCTCTCGACGCTATGAAGCTTCCAATGCAGTATAAGCCGACAACCGTGGAGGACTGGACACGTTCAGACTTATATCACAACTCGTTTCTAATCCCTCACGATGACGCTTTCGAAGCAGCCAATCGCAACTGCGAAGCAAACGGATTACCAGAAATCGCGGTGACTGCAGCACAGGGTAAATTCCTGAACTTGCTGGCGCGCACTATGGGTGCTAAGAGAATCCTGGAAGTCGGGACTCTGGGAGGGTATGTTCGCTATCGTTTCAATTTCTATGTCTATGACAGCACTAGCGTTAACTGATCGTCAACAGATTCTCCACGACTTGGTTCGCGAAGGCACTTCCTGAGGACGGGAAAGTAATTACCTTGGAGATATCCGAGAAACACGCAAAAGTAAGCGTGATTAGCTTGTCTCTGATACCAGGAATCGTTTCTGATATGCCGAAAGGTCGCAAGGGAGAATATAGTAAACGCTGGGTACGGGGAGAAAGTCGAGATTATTCTGGGATCTGCAACTGAGACGATCAAGACGCTGAAGCCGGACCTACCTTTCGACCTCGTCTTCATCGACGCAGATAAACAGAGCAATACAATTTACTTCGTCGAAGCGAAGAAGATGTTGAGGAAAGGGGGCTTGATTGTATGTCGTTAAGTTATTGTCCAATTATACTTGTTTGCTGACCGCGCGTTCGAACAGATTGTAGACAATGTCGTTCGCAATGGACGCGTCTCCGACCCCGCTGAGACCGACGAGAATTCTGAGGGAGTGCGAGAGCTTCTGAAGTACATCCAGAGTGACAAGGAAGTTGATGCGACCACTATTGGAATGGCTGGCGAGAAGGGATATGACGGAATGCTTTTTGCCTACAAACTCTAAACTCTCTTTTGCGTCAATGCTTGCGAGAGGCCAATATGAATAGGATGAGACGCGTGTAATTTTTGTGACTGGCTGTCAATTGCTTTGTAAATTGTTGTTTTCCACCCATTTTGCCTGAAAACATATCAGCGGAGGGAGGCCGAAATGTAAACCTGACGAACCATCACTGTCATCCTCTCTTCTCCAGACTCATTGGTCACCATCCTTCTCGTCTCCTCTGCAATGCTGGGAGTATTTATCGTCTGGGCCAGCCTTTCGAGGACGGTTTCGTCCATGCCATAGCTATTCGCCAGGCTCGTTAGCTCGTCGCGAGACCGGACATTCTTTCGCTCCTCGAGCAATTGATGAAGACTACCAGCCAAAACTTTGTTTCGTGTTTGAGCACTTGAAGAGGCTTGCTGTTCTGAGATATCCCTCGAATGCAACATATCCTTTACGTGTGCCCCCTGCATTCGCTGACCGTCAATACACTCTACTCGAAACTGCGGTGGCAGCACGCACCGTCTTTACAGCCGTCATATTGTGATCAACCTTGACAGGGCCCAGCTGATTCAGTTTTTGCATGAAATGCGGATCTCTTGCATCCATGTCGATGGCTGGAAATGCTGTCACAAGAAATGGACCGCACCAGACATGGAGTTGCTCACCCTGGTTTCTGGTCTCGCTAGCTAACGCCTGCCGAACGTTCTGCTGCGGAATATCTACCCTCGCACCACCGTTCCATGACTGCTGAGGCTTTGTTGGAAGCCTCCGCGAGAGCTTCGACGCTGCGCCTCCCATCGGTCACTGTCCAAGGGCGACGCCAACAAGGTGTTCGTGAAACCGCCGGACCAGTGGCGGGCCGTGCCATGCTCGGTCCCAACGCACTTGGGCGGGCATCTTGACCATCAACCACATTGTCCGTCGTCTCCGCAGCGACTGCAATCTCACATCTAGCTCCTTTGGTCCTTTGCGAAGACTATTAACGCTTGAAATACTGCGCAGACGAGGATACTTCGACTCTGAAGATATGTCAACAGCAAATTTTGAGCGATGGCGAAGAAATGGAAATGCGCTTTCCCAGCGAAGTCGATCCGGGATCACTGAATCAACTCCTGTCCAATGTTAGAGCAGTGTGTGTGGCTTTCGCTCCTATGATGTCGGCTCACCAAGCCTCCGATAACTGGAGGTGCTCTTGTTCTACGGACGTCTCTGCAGCGAAATTGGCATTTGGAGGCACCGTTTCGCAGCAATGCAACAAGATGCTGGGATGCACGACTTGTATAAAGCAGCTTGAGGTCATTGTGCCGGCACTTAGCTATCATTTACACCAACTATTCACTGCAGCATGAGTGGTCGTTCCGCCAAGGCACTTGCGAACAACACCATTCCTCTCGCGCGAAAGGGGCTTGAGGTCGCACATACGATCGGCGAGGCGTCCAACCTTAATGTACTCAAGGGTCTCTCCGGTCTTGCTCTCCTGATCCTAGATACTTGTGAAGTTCGTGATAGTTTCGCTCTTATCCAATGCATTGAGGCTGAAATTTCCTCTAGCAAGCATCACGTTATCCGGCAGAATACGAAGAACTATCAAGGAGGACGTACGAGCTGGCCATGTTAATCGTCAATCACATTGTTGGGAGACCAGAGCTTACTTTTCAACAAGAGCGCCACCTTGAGAGTCTTCGAGTGTATGTCGTTTTCTAGTACCTCTCGAACTATTAAAGTGACTGACATTCATAGCGTCCTACAAGAAATACTCGTTGAGATACAACCTATTGGGAAGCGCACTAGGCTACAAAGATTACTCACGAGACAGCAGAAAGATTTGCGAACGCTATACAGTAGTCAGCGCAAACTCGAAGAAGCTGTCACTCTTTTTCAAGTAAGTTTCCGGATCGTATGCTGAGAGAGAGATATTCATTAAAATTATTAGATGAATTGGAACCTGGAGATCATCGAGTCTGTTGGGAGACAGAATCGGCAATTGGTTCAACAACATCAAGTTGTAATGGACTTGCTGAGTGAAGTTCACAACTCTCAGATGGTGGCCTTAGAAAAGGTGCGTTTGCATCTCGCTCGTCATTTCGCAATAAGTATGAAAGTGCATGCACCAGTCGCAAATGAAAGGCCCGAGCCGTCAAGACAGGTCAGTGATGAATCTGATACAGTCTTCGAAACATTTACATGATTTTTATCAAGATCGTCAGCCTTCAAGCTGCCCCGTGCCCCTGTTCATTTCTTTGGAAGGACCAACGAGTTATCTCATCTTGTCCACCTTTGCTCAAAGGAAGACTGCTCCAAAGTGACGATATTGGGACCAGGAGGGATGGGTGAGGTTGAGCTTTCTTCCCTTCACTAGAATTGCTTGACTGACGTGTGTCAAGGGAAAACTAATCTGGCGATCCAGATGCTTTACGAATCTCACATCGTAAAATTATATGATGATCGACGGTTTTTCATCCAATGCGAATCTGCAACATCTTCAGATGGTCTTCTAATGGCCATCGCTAACCAATTGGGCTTCTCGCGTTCTCAAAACCAACCGCTTGACAAAATCGTCCAGCTTTTCGTCGACAAGTCAGCGAGATGTCTATTGGTCCTGGATAATTTCGAGACGCCGTGGGACACCGAGGACAAAACGAACGTCGAAACGATACTTGGTACGCTCGCGGACGTACAGAACCTTTGCGTCGTTATAACAATGCGTGGTACGGAGATGCCGCTAGGTGTTGCGTGGACACGTCCTTTTCTACCCTCTCTTCGTCCACTCGACCATGACTCGGCTCGGCAAGCATTCTTCGCATTGAACGAGTGTGCAGAAGATGACGCGGCAGTAGACGAGCTTCTCGAAAAACTGGACCGCGTTCCACTCGCAGTGGCTCTCGTCGGTGTTCGTGCGCAATTCTCGCGCCCGCGGCAAATTTTGGACGCATGGGGAGCGGGCTTGAAGCTTGAACGCATCGCAAATCGTGTGGACAGCGTTGACGTCTCGATCCGGTTATCTTTGGAAGCTGACCGGGTACGTCGAACGCCGGAGGCGACTGAGTTACTTGGGGCGTTGGCGATGCTTCCGGATGGCGTAAGGGAAGACGTGGTGGGCGAGGTATTCGCGCATGTCCCGAGGGCGCATGAGGCTCTCGCGGTGTTGCTGCAGACGGCGCTGGCGTATCGCGACGGGAGTCGTGCGAGTCAGGGAGAATCGACTTCTCAAAACGCGGATACGATTCGTGTGTTGGCACCCATCCGGCAATATATGCAGCGCATGCACCCGATCTTACCTATTCATCGAGCGTGTCTGGAGGCATACTATGTTGCGCTGTCGTCGTGGATCCTCAAGGTCGGAACAAGCGAGGGAATGCAGGCGATTGCCATACTCACACCTGAAATCGGGAACATGCACAGCGTCATCGGAGATGCCTTGAGTTGGTATATTCGAGGGGATGGAAGTGAAGAAACGATCGGGACACTCCCTGGTGGTCTTCACGACAAATTAGTACTCAAAGCGCAAGGAGAGCATGCGGACGCGCGTCTCGTGGGATTAATGGAATGTGCGTGTAGGATGACGCGTTTTCAGCGCTACACCTCGCTTGGATCTTCGCGCACTGTGGAGACTGGGATCGCAGCAGCAGCGAAGCTCAAGCAACCAAACTTGGAGGGGAGAGGTAAATTGGCTCTTGCGCAGCTGAGGCGGAGCACGGGTAAGAGGAGCGAGGCGCTGAAACTTGCGGAGGAGGCTCTCGCGTTGGCAACGTTGGCTGACGACACGTATGCGATGGCGGAGTGTTGTCATACACTTGGGACGATATCGACCTTGACGGGGAGCGGTGCCGAGACACGGAAACATTTCGAAGAGGGAATTAGGCTCGCGGTCTTAGCGGGGAACGAAGCATGCCAGGTACGCCTAAATATTTAATTTATTAATTTGGGTTGGATATGAAACAGTCCTGGCGATCGTAATCTAATACTGCGTTCCAGGCGAAATGTCTTGCGAGCCTCTCTGAGCAGTTCGGAAACGCGGGGCAGCTGGCGGAGGCGCAGACCATGAGCGAGCAGGCGCTGGTGATCTTCCGACGTCTGGATGATCTGACGAACATTGGGATGTCGACGTTTTATGTGGGCCGGCTGTACTGTCTTCGATCGTGCTTTAGGCGGGCGGCGGAGTGCTTACAGGAGGCGATCCGGTGCTTGAAGGATGCAGGCGCGGAGGTGGAGAGCGTCCGCCCGTTGATAATTCTGGGGGAAGCGAGATATACTCAGTGTGCGTACGACGAAGCGTTGGCGTATTACGAGAAGGGCGGGGAGGTCTTGCGGCGGAATCAAATGAGTCGGAAGCTTCTCGCCTCCTATGTGACGCTGCGACGCGCGGAAGCGCATGTCGAGCTTGGCAACCTGGACGAGGGGAAGATGCTGGCGGAGGAGGCATTCGAGGTATTTAGCCGGGATCAGATGATGCATGGGATTTTGGGCAGCTGGCTGGTGTTCGGGGACATTGCAACAAGAAGGGGCGAGTATGAAGAGGCGGAGGGGTGGTATGGGCGCGTGCTGGGGTTGCAAGGAAAGAAGAAGAGCTCGTTCGTGGAAGAGAATGGTGATGGACACGCGCGGTTGGGAATAATGCTACTCAGGCGAGCGGAGGTTGAGGGATCCGGAGAGAGAAAGGAGAGACTTACGGAAGAGGCGTTGGTGAGATGTGTGACGGCGTTTGCTGTGAGCCGGTCCCTGCAGAACGTGGTGAACCAGGCAAAGGCGTGCATGTCCATCGGGGAGGTGTTTCTGAAGCAGGGCGAACTGGCGGGATCGAGAGCATGTCTGGAGGTATCGATGGAATTATTGGAGAGAGTGGGTGTAACGAGGAGTGCTGAAGGATGCCGGGGCATGCTCGAGGAGGTGGGCAGGCGTGAAGAGGAGGCGAGGACGGATAAGATGGTAGATGCGTTGCGGTCTCTGGGAGTGACGGAGGTCGCGGGCCGGAAGAGAGAGGTTGGGGAGGAGATGGTCGAGATATGACGGTGAGACGAGAACTACTGGAACTAGAACTGGCTCCTGTCTGTGACGCAATAATATGTAATTACAAATTCGCTTTATCTAATTCGTAGAATATCTGGCAGCGTTTTTCGTTTTGAAAATCGTTGAAAAAGAACAGTAGCAAGGTGCAGTTACCCGGTTCGATCGAGTGAAGAGGCCGAGGGCGCAAGGAGGAGGAGGAAGTTTCCATTTGAGGGCTGTGTCGGGATGGGCGTAATCAAAAATTTAAAATTCGCTCGCGTGCGAAGCTGTGTCGATCAGGGCAAATTTGGGGCTAGCGCGCGCCGAAGCAACGGATGACAGAAGCAGAAGCGGACTGGGTTATATCGGGAATAAAGGGCGTGGGTGTCGCTTCCTGTTGCTGCGGCGCGTGTGGGGCAAACAGCGACGAGACAAGAAAAACCGCCAAAATGAAAATGAAAAGACATATATCTCTTTGTCATGATATGATTAGATGCTGCGCTCACGAAAAAAAGAAAGGAGAAGAAAAGGAGAAAGCCATGTGGCTGTTTTCCGAAACCAGATGGGGATGGTGGATTGGAGAGGCCGGGATGTACCGGGGCGTGGAAAAAGGGCCGGATAAGGGCATGGCGTCAGGGGTTGGAAATTGATGGCGTTGCTCTCACTTTAACCCTTCCGTCAACCCGCTTGGGCCCCCCTTCTCTTCCTCCTCCTCCCACCACTCTTCTCCTCCTCGCTGGCCGACCACCCTCCGCTCGTATTCCTCAACAAATAATCGCGCAGACGACGTCGGGCAACGCAAACACTTTCGCCTTCGTCTTTCACTACAACTCGATTAATTTCGCGTTCATCATACACTACGCCCGCTTTTAGTCGCTTCATGTTATGTCGTGCAATGCCAGCGACGGTCCATCTCTCCTGGTCCCCGCTCTTGCCCTGCAAAATCAGCAACAATTCTCAAATATTCAGAACATCGCAGGGCCCTCTCAATCTTCACCATTAGCCTCTTCCTCGACGCTGCCCACCGCTGAGCCTTCTCAGCCCACCCCGCACACCTATGGCACCCGCACGCGTCAGAATTCGGTCCTCAAGCCCACCGTTCGTGCTCTGTACAGTAACAACACCCCCCTTCCCGCATCTACATTGGCCGTGCCACTCACTGCTCAGACGCCTTCCGGATCCACGCTCACATTTCCGGTCAAGAAAGAGCAGCCAAAGCAGCGCCGGATCAGGCCTCTCGCCGCGTGCTCTACTCCGAGCTCATCGTCGGACGATATACGAAAACCACCTACGGGCGTGCTGAAGGGCATCTTGAAGGGCGGAAAGGACGCTGGGCGTAAGCCCATACTTCAGTCACCCGCGGCCCCTCCAGTCCCAGCGATCGAGTTTCCTCCTAGCCATGTTGTCCTCCACCCCGACGATGCTTCAAACAAAGTTTTTCTCGCCATCGGGAGGGCGTTCATGTCAGTGGTGAGTGCGGCTTCTGTTTGTCTGTTCTTGTGCCTTCGTGTTTGCCCTCTTCTCGCATACCCATTCCCGTTTTCACTTTTGTTCGGTTGAATGGGCGTGTGGTTCCTTGCCTCGCCATTCACACGTGCAATACTTTTAGATTCTATCCTCGATCGCCGCCCGCCCTTCTTTCATTGTAACCCCGTTATCGTGTCCGCCATCGCCTTCCCGTTTCATTTTTGGCGTGATAAGATTAAAATTATTTCCGTTGCTGATCGGCTTCTGTGCGCCTGATACTGACGAAGCCACTTTTCCCCACACAGGGCAACCGTGCCATGACAGTCAAGGATCTTGCAGACCTCGCGCTCAAGCAAGGCTTAGCATGTCAGAAGTACGTCAAATAGAGCGCATACAGGCGCATATAGTCACCCCGCAGTACTAACTAACTCATGTTTTACCCTCTAGCGCCTCGGCTGCCGCCCAAGCAATCACATTCTTCGTTCGTTCGCATCTCCAGCGGTGCGAAGATGAGCAGGATTTTCCGCTTTTGCTCAGGCATGTTCTCTCCGGGACTCAGAAAGACGACGCGCTTGTTCCTGCACTGTATTCGAGACTGGGAGGGAATGTGACCCACCACCATCACCACAAAGGAGGTTCTAGCGCCGCCGCGAATAGCTCGAATGCCAGCGCAGACGCTGCCTCGGCGACGAGTCCTGCTGCCGGACAGGAGAACCAGGAGAAACCGCAGGAGCGTTTGACCAGCTTCCGAAGAGGCACGACCGTGTGGTATCTTAGTCGTGCTGCGGGCGCGCCATGTCCATTCGCAAGCGCTGGGATCGCGCTGAGGGACTACTCCGAGTGCTCGGGCATTACTGGAGCTGAGAGTCGGCGCGGTGCCACCTCGTCCAATACCGCCTCAGGCTCTGGATCCGCGAACTGGACGGATGATGAAGGCGAGGGTGAGCCAGGAGGTGCTGGGTGTCGTGGTTTGAAAAGGAAGCGCGACGGTTTACGGACAAGAAACGCTTCAGGCGCCGTTGTGGGTGGTAGGGCGAAGAGCAGCGAACCTGCCACGGTGGACGAGGATGTGAGGGAGGGAAGGAAGCCACCGAAGGTGAAGCTCACTCTGAAACTACGACCTCCTCAGTCTTGTCTATCTGTCGTATCCAAACCGGTGGTGCGGGACGAGCAGAGCGACTCCAGTGATAGCTCTAGTGAGGATAGCGACAGCGACTCCGAGAGTGATGGAAGCATGGACGTGGACATCGTGGATGAGCCTACACCAGTCAAAACGACATCATCGAAACTATCACAGATACAGTGTCAAGAGCTGCCACAGCCCTTCGCATTTCCTCCATTCCCTCTTCAAAGACGTATTTCCATCCCACCCTACACTCCTGCCGAAGATGAGTTTCCCATTGCATCATCATCGTACCGAGGATGGACCGCTGCTACTCCTTCATTCAACACCAACTTTACGTGGGCTGGGCGCGAGCCTTCTGTTCCGCTGTCTGTCGGATCCCCACCTCCGGACTCTGACGACGAGGACTTTGACATGAAAGAAGAGGATTTCGAAGAGCAGTCTCCAGAATTGAACTTCGTGAAGAAAGAAGAGGAAATTCCGTTCAAATTCGAATGGCCTATGGCCCCTTCATCTTCATCGTCCTCTTCCTCTTCCTCATTTTCCTCGCCGGCTGCTGATGCAACAATTAAGACTGAGGAGGCCTTCGATGCGTTCAACTTTTTCGGGACAGAGCCTGACGACCTGGGGTTGGGATCACTGAACCTCGGCTTCGACAACATCAAGGTGGAAGAGGACACAGACGACCTTACGGCGGCATATATGCGTGCTCTTGCGTCGGTCATGCCTTCCCATTCTGACGACAACGACGATGGCGAGAGCATATTCGACGTTGACTCCGTCGTGCACCGCGCGGGGGAGGCCGTCTCCCCATCGGTGTCCGAATGGCGAGATGCTGACTACGGAACTGGGATGGCTGTGCCTCTGACGGAGCCTGATTTCGAAAGGGACTGGGCGGAGGCCGAGGCATCCGAGGGGAGTCACACGGGATGGGAATCACATGTGAACGTGCATCCCTCAACGTCACAAGGACAACGTCTAGAACAACACCAGGACGAAGAAGAGGAAGAGGAAGAAGAGGAGAGGTCGTCTTCACCCGCGCTGACGTACGCGGCAAGTTCGCCTGCCGACTCGAGCATGTCTTCGTCGGAGATGCACGACGAGGACGACGACGAGGAAGAGGACGACGACGATGGCGACGAAGTGCAGAAGAGCTCAGTCCTTTTGTCCCCGCCCTCGTCTTCAGTGCCTGCTTTCTTTGGACCCGAGTTGCGAGACGATAGGTTGGGTGCGTCCCTCATGTCAAGGAGGAACACCCCTTCGCCCTCGCCATCTGCATTATTATTGTCTCGCACAAACAGCGCGACCGGAAAACCTCGCCTCGCAATGCCTATGGCGTCCTCTTCTCTACCCATCCCCATCCAGCAGCAGCGCCCGCCAACAATCGCTGATACAACGGACGAGGACGCAGTCGACGCCGGCAGCGCTCCTTGGGAGCGCGGCATGCTCACAGTCGCAGATGTCGAGGCGCATCTTCTACCTGCACTCTCGCCAACATACGAGTACCCAATGGCATTTCCCCTTTCTTCGCATTTTCCGTTCACGATGTCCAGCGACGGGCAGCTAATGGAGCCTCCTCTAAGCCCTCAGGAGCAGGAGGTATTCCAGAGTTTCTGTGTCTTCGACAGCCCTCCCCCGGGTGTAGATGGTGCTCCGGAGACTGGGTTGTCCGGCGATGAGCCTCACGACGACGCTGGTAGCCCCAAGACAGCTAAGCGCAGCTCGAGAACCATGGCGAGGGAGAAGGAAGCGGATGTTGTCGAGGAGTCCTCGAAACCACTTCGGCGTTCGAGGCGCGTCGCGAACGCGGTTGCTTCGCAGCAAACTGCTGCCGTTAAGGCTCGACTTAGGAGGCGCACCTAAACTCTCTTTTGCTTCCTTCGAAGAACTCAACAAACGATTTCGAGTTCGCCTTCCCAACTTCCTCACGACGATTCCAAAGACAAACTCTACAGTACGATAATACTTTGAATTTTTTTGCCTGCTAAAGAAGACCGTAAACTCCTCCCTACTCCAAAGTATAGTTCGCACTTGCTCCTTTTATTTGTTCTTTTTGCTCTTCTTGATGATCATTCGTGCAGTCGTTTGGTTGGTTTTGCGGTGCTTATCCCTTCTTCACCGCACCTTCCTTTGTTCCCTTTTGTTCTACGACTTGCACCCCTCCCCTGAACGTCTTCCTGCTCTTATTATTTTCCCCCCTTTCTTTCCACTTCTCCATCTGAAGTCACTATACATAGTTCGTTCGAAGAAGAAATTCAAACAAATGGTTGTATGTCTAGTCCTCCCCTTTTTTCGCCACCGTCCTTCCTTCAAAGTAAATTCAACAAGGACTTGGTCGTTCGTAACATGTGTATCAATTGTCTCTCTCCCTCTCTCTCTCCGCCTTTAGATTTGATGAAAGAGCTTTTCTTCTGTACTACTTCTTCGAATTCAAGAAATGTCATTATTATTACCAAGAATTCCTGTAGCATTGAACTTCTTCCTTCGCCAGTTCTTTTTGTTGTTGGCTGCTCCGACGCTATAAAAGATGTCCGTATACCGTTTCTGTTCGTCTGTTACCCCTCCTCCTGAATGCTACGCAAGGAGATGAAAAAATGATAAAAGCTTTTTTGTAACCAGGTGTGACGAAGTGCGGTCTTTTCTCACTTCATTTTCTTCACGAACCAAATGAACAGAGATGAGGGGAGTTGAAATCAACCTTCTAGTGAACCGTACATATACAACGTAATTACAATGAGATCAAAGTGGGAATCAAGGCAAAACGAGTGACAGATCCTAAACCTCTTCTTTCAATCCAAATCGCACCAACAACCGCACCACGACCAAATTACCCGCCTCGACACTTTGTGAATCGAACCATCACCTAGCCCACCCTCCCCCTCCTACGCCTATGCAAAAAAGAATGCTGCAGAAAATCATATAGAAATCGTCATTCAAAGAAAGAAATCGTCCCGAGATGTCGTCGTCGTTTATCATTACGCAAAGTGATGATGATGATGCGGATGGATGCGGATGTGATGTGCGATTGAGGAATGGAAAGATTGAAATTATCCGAAGATGAAAGGTCGTTTAGTCCGAGTCGACGTCCTGATGGTCCACGGTGGCGCGCGTAGGAGTGCTTGCGGGGAAGCTGTCTGAGTCTTTCGGGGTGGTTGGGAGGAGTAATGGGAGGCGCGAGGCGCTGGACTCTGGGGAGGAGGGAAGTTCGTCGTAGGGTTGAGACTGTATTGGGATTGACGACGCGACCGAGTTCAAGCTCGGAGAGGATAATTTGGGTGCAGATGAGCTTGGTCCTGCTTCGTCTTCTCCTGGTGTTGTGACCGCAGGTGCTCCTCCCATTTGCTTCGTAGGTGACGGAGGACCCCGTGAGCTAAAAGCGCTTGCTTGCGACAATGCCCCGATATCCATGCTTCGACGCACTGACGGTGACGGTGATCTCCTTGCATTAGGAGTGGAAACACCCGATCGAGGACGTGCCCCATCGGCATCGGGCACGAACGAACGGACGGGAAGTAACGCGGTAGCAAGCGCAGATGCAACGCCAGCTTCTGCAGTGCGGGTAGCAGCTGTTCTGACAGGCGTACGTGCTCTATAAGGTAAAGGGCTGATTCCACTTTCAGGGGTAGAACCAAGGAACGAAGAGGGTGTGCCCGATAATCCAAAAGACGAAGATGGGACAGACAAGCCAGAATTCGTGTCACGATTTCGACTCGACGATGAGATATCCATTGGCGACGATACTGTAGGGATAGGCGGCAAGTCTATCTTCGTAGATGTCGATGGGTGGACAGTATTCGAGCTTTCTCCAGGTTTTGCGTTCCCGTTCGCCTCCTCTTGTCGTTTCTTTTCTGCTTCCTTTTTCTGTTGTTCCTCGTGTTCCAAGAGAGAGAGGCGCATTGCCTCCATGACCATTAACTAAGAATAACTCGTTGGAAAGCAATTTCGCTAAAAATATGAAAAACCGATGACGAACCTCCTCCAAGTCCTGGCCGCCCAAACCCATTGTCCCCAGCAACTGGTTGATGTCCTGATTTTGACCTTGCTGGTGATGCCGTCTACGTGAGCGTCGACTACTTCGCTGACCCTCTACAGCCGATTCGCCATTGCCCTCGCCGTGCTCACCCACTGGCATTTCTGCGAGAGGGTGAATGCGCCCGCTGGTAACGCCAATCGGTATCAACCTGTCACCAACTTGTCTCATAATAATGCGTCGGTTTGCGCGACGAGCGACTGCCGCCTTAACAGCGGCGAGTTTTGCCTCCCAGTCCGGTCGAATATGGTCTAGAGCGGCAGGGAAGAAGAATCAAAACGTGATTGAGAATACAGGAGGATGATGCGTAAGCGTTGACTACGCACCTATGGTGACAACCTCTGGGCTATCATAACCAAAGCTCTTTCTTCGACTCTTGTCTTTACCTGTCGGAGGATCTGAAGCTTGCGAAATCGTTGACCTTGAGTTAGATGCTTGCATAGAAGGATGCTGGAAACAGGAATTGTGGAATGGATAAACGCGCATCGCAAACATCCTTCTCATTAGCAACTCCAATCTTTGGGGATACTGTTCTAAGAATTACGCACGTAATTATCCGCGCCAATGCCAGCTCTCCATGTCGGCGGGGTATACACAACACCGAAGTTGTCCTGAACACAGTATGGGCAAGCTGCTGGCTCTGATACAAGATGTTGAGGGGTAGGTTCAGCGCGTTTAATCTGAACAAAGCATTCCGTGCAAATAGCTTGATCGCAGCATCGTGAGCGATTGATGTTGGGAGGGTAATACTGCGAGAACGTCATGAATAAGTGGAATGGTGAGGAAGTGATTACGCGGCCGTACCAAGAAACAGATAGGACATTCAACTGCAGATCTATAGATCATGGCCTCTGGGCTTCTGCTGGGCTCCTTCAGCGTACTCGAACGTTTGGAGGGATGCGACGAGTTGGGGCGCGGGGGAGGGACCGACTCCGCGCGAACGCCGGTGTCAGGTGTGGCACCATCGACGTCCGGAAACTCCTTTCTCGCTGCAAGAATCTGGTCGTCGTCCCAAGAGTCTTCGTACTCCTCGAGCGGTCTGTAGAAGGGCGCGAGCTTGCGTTCGACGATGAGCTGGGTGACGATGGCGTTGTTCCAGTCTCTGGGGCCAGTGTAGACGCCCTGAGGGACGAGCGCACCGAAGTCGACGGTGTCGTCGTGCGGGGCGCGCCCTACAGAAGAGGCACTGTTACCCATGCTGGTTGGGCACGACCGCCCGTCGTCGTGTCGTGGAGAACGGAGGCGTTGTCGTGTGCAGCGAGCTCGACGTCGAGGGCAGCGGTGAGCGCAGTGTGCACGGATATGGCGTCCGGCTATGGGCCGTGCACGTTTCGGGGCATCCACTTTCTATTTCGGGGGTTGCACATTTGTCCAACCTTACCTTTTCCCCGAAATACTTCGCGGAAAACATACGCGTAGAAAGGTCGTGGACGCGAAATCTTCACAACGGGGATATGCCGTATACAGGGATTGGGCTATGGTATATTTCTCGATGAGATACAAGAGGTATATATTGTCGCAGGCTCTCGAAGCAAATTCCGGAACGCATGCATGCACACGTACACTTCGGAGCAAGGACTCAAAAACAGGAGTTTGTTTTTGAAACATATATTCGAATATTCTAGACATCAAACTGTCTTGTGGCACGTTGTTGACTGGTTCGTGAGATGTTGGTTGGAAGATGTGAAGGCCAGTACGACGCTGAGCCGTCGGACTGGGTATATGCGCTAAAAATCGCACAGAAATCCAGCCATAATTCACCGAGAATTAGCATATCACTAGACAAGTCCACCAGACGTTCAGAACTTTGAATTCAGAACAGAAAGATTCCCAACAAATTCCTCGCACGGCTGGGCACTTTGCGATTAGCCAGTCGCACATTCGTGGATTAGGAGACGGATCTTCCCACAGTTAGAAAACCGAACACGTCACCTTTTCCCAACCTTTGCTCTTCAAATCGTTATAAATCCGTGGCCCGCGTCTGTCGCTCTTCCTCACCGACAGACATCCCATGGACGCCTCCTGGACGCATTCGCCGGACGAGGTCCTCGCACACTTCGATGTCAAGCCAGAGCAGGGCCTATCCGACGCTCAGGTCACCAAGAACAGAGAAATCTATGGCAAAAACGGTGCGTGGACAGGGCTCGTTGCGCTAGTTCGTAACTTACTCTTCTGTTGACGTACAGAACTCCCGGAGGACCCGCCCACTCCCATCTGGGAACTTATATTAGAGCAGTTCAAAGACCAGCTTGTCTTGATCCTTCTTGCTTCTGCATTAGTTTCCTTCATCCTCGCTCTCGTAGAAGAATCGGACGGCACAACCAGCCGGGCAACAGCATTCGTAGAACCGCTCGTTATCCTCCTCATTCTTGTGGCGAACGCAACGGTAGGGGTTATCCAGGAGACAAATGCAGAAAAAGCGATAGATGTATGCTCCAAGTCGTTCGGGTTTTGATGAAATCGGCTAACAACAAAATTTGTAGGCCTTGAAGGAATATTCGCCAGATGAAGCAACCGTAATTCGTTCAGGCAAGATTGGACGTATTCATGCATCTGAACTCGTTCCAGGAGACATCATCTCCATTTCCGTCGGAGACAAAGTCCCTGCCGACTGCCAGATAATTTCCGTGTCTTCCAGCAGCTTCCGTGTGGACCAGGCGATATTGACTGGTGAAAGTGTCAGTGTCAACAAATTCACCGACGCAGTCCCAGACCTTCGTGCGGTCAAGCAGGACATGACGAACACGCTCTTTTCGGTGAGTAACAATTTGCTTCTTCGTGCCACCCACTTTTAATTCAGAGAATTTAGGGAACGACAGTAGTGAATGGTACCGCTCGCGCCGTCGTCGTACTCACTGGGCAGAAAACAGCAATCGGAGACATTCACCTTTCCATTACTTCCCAAATCTCTGAAAAGACGCCTCTCAAGCGTAAACTCGACGATTTCGGCGACATGTTAGCGAAAGTCATCACCGTCATCTGCATCCTTGTCTGGATTGTCAACATTCGCCATTTCGCTGACCCTTCGCATCACGGAATTCTTAAGGGCGCGATTTATTACTTCAAAATCGCTGTCGCACTCGCCGTTGCTGCCATCCCAGAAGGCCTTGCTGCTGTGATCACTGCCTGTCTGGCTCTGGGCACGAAGAAAATGGCTCAGAAGAACGCAATTGTGCGCAACCTGCCGAGCGTCGAGACGTTGGGATGCACGAATGTGATCTGCTCCGACAAGACTGGTACATTGACCACGAATCAAATGAGTGTCGCAAGGGTTGGTCAGCGATCTGCAATTTTATAGAAGAGTTACTGACAGGAGTATTTATAGTTTTCTCTTATCACTCCAGCGGGTGCCATTCGGGAGTACACCGTTGAAGGCACAACTTTCGCTCCTGAAGGATCGGTGAGGTCATTAGACGGAAAGGATGCTTCGGCAGAGCTACGCGCTGGACCTATCCAACGGTTGGCCGAAATTAGCGCGCTCTGTAATGACGCGAAGGTTGTCTATGATGAGGTGAGTTTTGTTGAACACTGTGAATACGCTAAGCTCAGCTACTCACTCGACGATCTAGCATAAACACGCATATAGCAGCGTCGGAGAGCCCACAGAAGCAGCCCTCCGTGTTCTCGCAGAGAAGCTAGGCGCCTTCGACGACTCGATCCCCGACAAGCTCCTTAGTTTCTCTTCGCCCACCGAGAGAGCCTCCGCCGTCTGCAAGCACTATGAACAAGCGATCTCCCGTCTCCTCACGTTCGAGTTTTCTCGTGACCGCAAGATGATGTCTGTCCTTGTGAGCCGTCAATCAACGGGCGCTTACAGCCTCTTCGTGAAGGGCGCGCCGGAATCCGTGCTCGAACGCTGCGAATTCGCACTTGTCAACGGCAAGACCATCCCTATTACGGCTCCAATCCGTCAAGAAATCTTGACTCAGACACTGGAATACGGCAAACACGGGCTCCGTACGCTTGCACTCGCTTTCAAGGACGAGACAGACAAGGACGTCAGTCACTACAAGTCGAACAGCACCGCCGAATACGCACGCTTTGAACAGGGCCTCACATTCGTATCGCTTGTTGGGATGTTGGACCCACCCAGACCAGAAGTCAAGGACGCTGTGGCGAACTGTAAGGCAGCAGGCATTCGGGTCATCTGCATCACTGGAGACAACAAGAGCACGGCAGAGACGATTTGCAGGCAGATTGGTATCTTCGGGGAACATGAGGACTTGACTGGCAAGAGCTACACTGGCAAGGAGTTGGACGCGCTCACTCGCGAAGAGAAGATTGCTGCGGTACAACGCGCAAGTCTGTTCACTCGTACCGAGCCAGGACACAAGAGCCAGCTCGTCGACTTACTTCAAGGACTCGGGCTCGTGGTCGCTATGACTGGTGACGGTGTCAATGACGCTCCAGCATTGAAGAAGGCGGACATTGGTGTGGCTATGGGCAGCGGTACGGATGTAGCGAAACTCGCGGCAGACATGGTCCTTGCAGATTCGAACTTCGCAACGATCGAGAAGGCTGTTGAAGAGGGTCGACTGATCTACAACAACACAAAGCAATTCATCCGATACCTCAGTGAGTCAACCTCCATTATATGCTGTTTACCATCTCATTAATTCTTTGAACAGTCTCTTCGAACATCGGCGAAGTGGTCAGTATCTTCTTGACAGTCGTCTTGGGAATGCCAGAGGCTTTGATCCCCGTCCAACTTCTCTGGGTGAATCTTGTCACCGACAGTCTGCCCGCTACAGCTCTCGGCTTCAACCCGCCTGATCACTCGATTATGCGCCTACCTCCGAGAAACAGCCGTGAGCCTCTGGTTGGTAAATGGTTGTTCTTCCGCTACATGGTCATTGGCATCTACGTTGGTTGCGCAACTGTTTTCGGCTACGCATGGTGGTTTATTTACTACACCGGAGGGCCTCAGATTTCCTTCCACCAACTGGTAAGTTTCTTCTTTACTTCGATGCGCCGACGCTCAAATCCTGATGACTGATTTCTTGCGCCTGATTAGAGTCACTTCCACCAATGCGCGTCAAAGTTCCCCGAGATCGGCTGCGACATGTTCACGAACGTCATGTCCCATCGCGCGACGACGATGAGTCTGTCGATCCTCGTGACCATCGAGATGTTCAACGCTATGAACTCGCTCTCTGAGAACGAAAGCTTATTGAGACTTCCGGTCTGGCGCAATCCATTCCTCGTCGCGGCGATCGCTCTCAGTATGATCCTGCACGTCGCGATATTGTACATACCCTTCTTCACTGTGAGCACTATTTGTCTTCGATGCATGATGAAAACTGACCATTCTCTTAGTCTCTCTTCGCAATCACACCCCTCAACTGGACCGAGTGGAAGGCAGTCTTATACATCAGTTTCCCTGTCATCATCATCGATGAGGTCTTGAAATTCGTTTCGGTACATTTATCTTCATTTGTTTCATTCGAGGTTGCTGATGTTCTTCCAGGCAACCTTCGTCGATCCACCTACACCTGTCAAGTCTGCCGTCGAAAATGGCGTGAAAGTCAAGGCAGAATAGAAAACGCATTTTGTATCCATACATCATAATTTTAATGTTTAACATATGCGAGAATGCAATTCTTCGGGAATTCGGTACAAGAAAAACGAGTGACGAGTTAGGTAAAGAAAAATGCTGATGCGACATATCAAAAAGACAAGAAAGGGTACGATAAAAAAAGAGTATGGTATTCTGAATCGATGATTGAGGTTTATTCCGCGCTGCGTTCACCCCTCAAGAGACCCACAGGCTTCAGTTGTCCTGGCCAGATTTTACTGCAAAGCCAATAAATGCTCCAACGTCGATTACGGCCCTGCTCAGTTCTTCGATGTTGTTATTCTGGCCTCCACGAATCATGCCAGCCGCCGTGGTTTCGAAAATCGGCGCGGAAGGGGCTGCATCAACGACAGTCAGACTCGGTAGGTGAAGGCGTGTCGTCGTCATTCCTCGATTGCTTCCGTGGGTGACATTCAGGCCGCTCAGGCTCACGACGACGCCTCCGGTGACACTCGCGGTTGATCCTACGACCATTGTTGGGATGGAAAGATGTGACGTACTCAGAGATTGACTGGAAGCTTGGGTGGGAGTAGTAGATTGACTCGATTTCTGCGTAGTGCTGTGGGGTATGGCAGTTGTAGTGGAGGGTTCGTCGTCGTCGTCGTCATCCGTCGAGGTAGGCTTGGGAGGAGCAGGCTTCTCGGCATGTTGTGTTGGTGAAGGCTCTGCTTTCTTCGAACTCGAAGCTTTAGGCTTCGGCTCATCGACCGAAGCCTCGCCTACAAAATTCCAGTCCCCATAGATAATACCGAGATCCTTCGAAGCAAGGAATCCGAACAGACTGGGAGAAAGATCGAGTGCTTTGTAAGGGCAGGATGGACACTGACAGATTTCAGTATCACAACGAATTCGAATGCGTTGAATTATCATATTGTTCTTACCATGTCCGTGATCTGAGCCGTCGTCGTTTTCCCGTTGTAGTTCATGTTGATCTTCTTGAAACAGTGTGAGCCACCGTCCCATTGCTAAGAGTCTGCCGTCAGAAAATGAGAATACGTTACGGAATACCCGTTACTCACTTCGACATTCAACGCGACGATCTGCGAAACTGCGTTAAAAGCATTTAAGAAGCAGAGAAGAGTATCTCACATAATCGCTGTCTGTGTTTACGATGCCACACGCTCCCAGACCGACATCGAAGAAGGTGAACCTTGCATCACCCGAGCGTTTGTCCACTCGCGTCTTGCTATTCGACATACCGTGCGTCCCGTTTCGACGGGCAACTTGCGACGCCCTATTCGTTAGATGCTGGTGTTGATGCCTCCGTGCCAACAAGTCCCCGGAACCATGACTAGCTGATACGACGTCAAGAGAAGTCGCAAGTAAGCACGCGATGGAGACTTTAGAAAGCCATCTCGAGAACGACAGCATCCTGAACGATAGAGAAAGCTGCTGATCTTGAGGACTTGAGGACCGGAAATCGTCGAGGCCTGTGGTGGGTGGCAGATGTTGAAGGCCAACTCGCTCAAGCAGAGGGACTGCACAAGTGTCCGCTTTTGTGAGCGGCTGACGGTATCGGGATGAACCAGCCCAAACCAGAACGCACCTCGTCATGAAGCCACAGGCAGCAGGCACACTGCTGGGAGGAGAAAGGGGATAAGAAATCTCTATTGACATCAGCAGTATTCATACAGACGCTCTGACACACTTTATACAAAATGTTGAAACACGACGAGCAGCGATATGAGAGGAAAGAGAAAAACCGGGCGTTTTCGCCAAAACCATCAGGAGTGCAACCTGTCCGGATCCCATGCCGAAGGAGTGTGAGTTTGGAGGGTATCGTGGAGAGAGAGAAAGATAAAGAGAGGGAAAACGTCCTGCGAGTGAAAGAGCTAACGAACGAAATGGCGAGGGCGTTATCGACAGATAAATAATCGCTTCGTTATTGATCGTAAGAATGGATGGAACGTAAAAGAAACAAATGAACGCCGATTGGCGATATCTTTTGACTTAAGCTTGGTAGCCTAAGTTGGGAGACCCTGGTTGTTGATACATTTGGTACATGTAGGCCTGGTACAAGTGAGGAGGAATCGCCTGAGGAGCCATGCCATAAGGATTTTGAAGAACGTTTGCTTGATGTCCCAGGTTGGGGGACTGGGCTCCATACGGAACCCCGACCATTGGTGGAGGCGACATTGCGACTACAGGAGGGGCCATTCTCCCTCCATTGTGACGGGCTTCTCTCGTGAAGGCGTTGGGGTCGGGAGAACCTGGCCCGAACGGATTGAATTGATCACCAGTAGCACTGGAGTAGCCCGACGAAGACATATTCAACCCATGTTGTTGCTGCTGTTGCGACCGTGCACGGCTCCCTAAGTGTTGATGGTCATGCATTTGAGGTTGGCCCTGCTGCTGCGGGGGAAGCTGCGGCGTTACATGGCTCTGACCACCCATCTGCAAGGCCGCCATCATAGAAGCCAAGTTCTGGTCGTTCGTCGGCGCGCCATACTGCGGCGACATTCCACCAGAATTGTAGCTACCTGTCGAAGAAGCTCCCCTCATCTTCGGAGCAGGAGGCATACCGCTACCGTATGGTTGGAAGTTGGACACCGGGAGACCAACCTCTTCAATCAGTCTGCGATAAGCTTGAGTTGCAATCACCTTCAGCTCTATCAACACGCGCTTTGTAGCCTCGAGGTATTCTATTCTTTCCACTGGGTCGATGAAGGGGCTCGTCAAAACCTTATGCACCGTCGTCACGCCGTTGACTTGATCACCCAATACGTCTGTAAGGACGTGATCGCCAGTGGAGAAGAACAGCGAACGAACGATCTGCTGAGAAGCTTCGGGCTCTACCTTCTGGTTGACGATCCTAAGGACGGTGAGCGAGGCGAGCTTGTGGGTGCAAAGATGGGACAAGTGTGGTGTAAATCGAGGAGCAAGAAGACGATAGCGAGAAGGGAACCCTGACGTGTCGAGCAACCAAGTTAAGAGCAATGCACCATTCGGGTTAGTCGCAAGCGGGATCGAGTTCAATATGATTGCAGTCGCGATGCGCCTTTGCTGGCTGAGAGTCGCGAGTTGACTCTCAAGGCATGTACGCATGCTACGGGCGCCAAATCTTCCTTGAGCGATCTCCCAGAGTCGGTCAACCATGGCATCGAAGATGAAGTCGTTTGCAGGGGATCCGAAGCGAAGGCAGCATCTGCGAAGTAAAACTATAAATACCTGCCATCCACAATATAACTACCCTCGAACTTACTGAACGACGTAATTTCCGAACTGATCCAGAAGGAGAGGCGGGGCGTATGGTCTCAAATTTTGGGCGACCAAGCTAATCTCTTCAGGAGTATGAACACACTCTATTATTTTCTGCGCCGCCCACGTTCCATTCTTGTGGATTCCAATCATTGCAAGATGCGGTGCAACACGCTCTAGCATCGCGAACCTCGGTGCAGCTGAGCATCTTTCAAAAAGTTTTTGCACCACCTAACGTCGCATAAGAATTTCTGAAAAAAAGCATACGACACTAAATTACACACCGTATTGCCGAGCCAGTCAGAAGCTAGGTCGATGATTTCGCCGTCTACGAAGTCGGCAGCGATCTCGTCAATCTCTTCCGTGGACAAAGTGCCAGAGTCAAGACGCTTCCGTAGGTCTCTAAGCTTCGTTGCATCCCAGCGCCTGTTATTAGGACGTTCAGTAACCAGCGGAATGGTGGTGTAGTACATCGTTGGCGGCCGGAAATCTGTAACTCGACTTTAGATCACTTGGGGGAAACAAAAACGTCTGCAAGTACCTGCGAGCGCAAGGATATCATGCTCAGCATCAGGACTGCCATCGCTCAACTCCTTCATGATCATCTGCTGCTCAGTCACCGCCGCAGTCCAACCAGGGGGCTTTGGAGTGCCATCAGGATAATTGGCAGCGACGTGCCCCCCAGTACCGATCATACTGAGAAGTAAGTTAGATCTGTAGTTCTCGATAGCCCCTCCCAAGACCTGTTCATCCGCTGGGATCGTGCTGGCGCCCTTCACGCCACGAAGCGCATGAATCGTCGCACCGACACTTAAATCGCCCACTCCTTGCACATTGACGTTGGTGTTAGTGCCTTCTTCGTTAGCGACTCCTTCTGGGCCGTTCTTGACGGGAACCTTCGCGAAGCCGATGCGAATCGCACCAACCTCCGTTCCGAGAACATCACGTCCATTAAGCGCTTTACGTGCTCGCACTGCGTCATCGAGCCTTTCAAAGTTAACTTGACACAATCCGTCAGCATCAACTTGCTAAAGACGGAAACGGAAGCGCCACTTACTGAAGCCACAGTTTTTGTGCGTAAGGACCCTTGCAGATTCGATGGGACCATAAGGACTGAATACACTAAGGATCTGCGCAGGTGTCGTTGTTGAAGGAATGGACCCGATCCAAAGTGCCCTCGTAGGAGTCGACTGCAACTGCGATTCGATACTTGATAGTCCTCCGGAAGCGGAGCTGGAAGAGCTCTTCGCAGTCGAGGATGAAGGAGCGGCAGGAGCATTTGCGGTACTCTTTGAAGGCGCGACTGGGGCGCTCTCAGCTTTTCCAAAACCGATGCGGACCGCCTGACTGTTAGGCATTCCGATCTGACCTCCGAGGCGGTTCAGCACGTCATCCTTTGCTCGGATCGCATCCGCCTGATCCACGAAATTGACAAAGCCACATTCCTTGATCGCGAAGTAAGGATTTCAATCAAGTATGTCTGACATATGATAAAGACACAAACCTTCTCCGGCAACAGACGCAAACTCTCGATAGCACCGTAAGGAGCGAATACGTGAATAAGTTGTTCACTGGTGACGGAGCTATCCAAGTTACCGATCCAGAGCGAACGAGTAGGTGTCTGGGTCTGGCTTGTCGTCGTTTCGGCCTTAGGCGAGATGGCCCTTGTTTGACTCGCAGGAGCGGCGAGGTACGAACTGGCACGACTTCCGGCACCAGGCGTCGTTAGACCAACTCCTCTTCCAGCCAGTTTAGAGCCAAGGTTGAGTAAATCGTGCGTGTACGAGTCTTGCTGGTGCTCCAGTGCTGAAACAAGTCTATGAGCGGAACGAGATGGATCGTCCAAAGTGCCGACGGAAATGGCGCGAGGCCTAGATCCGATTCCCAATCCGTTCGAGCTCGAAAGGTGTTGAGTCTGTTTGAAACCCTTTGCGACCATATTTGAGGAGTACGGGTCAATAGAGCCCAAATTGCCACCGTCGTAGGGCTCGGTGGTGCGTTGGCCATAAGCACCAGTATAATCATCCATGTAATCGTCGTTCATGTCGTCGGCGTTCGGTGTAGGAAGCAAAGATGTGCTGACCGTAGCCCCTCTAAGACGGTAAGGATTTGAAACTGTCTGTGAACGAAGGCGGCCGGCGATCGCTGCTTGAGCTTGTGAACGGAGTTCAGATAGGCTGGCAGCGGCCGGGGGAGGGTTACGAAGATTGTCGTCCAATCCTAAGTAATCCAGCGTTTGAAAATTGTCTGCCGGAGAATCCATCGAAGTTACTGATTGAATCTCGTCTAAGCCAGGCAGATTACTACCATTCTGGTTGCCAGAAAGCCAGGAAGTGGAGAAGATAGAACTGCCCCCAAAAGCGTTGGACAGACCCGAGCTGGGCAAAGTGAGCGATCCCGATCGAAGACGACTGTTCCTCTCTGTCACAGCTGATGACGCTGCCGAGGATGCGATGGAACTGGAATGGCGGAGACCAGGCCTCGTGGCAGTCAAGAGGTTGGTGGTGGAAGTGGAAATTGAGGTCTGGGAGGATTGTCTTTCTAAATACGAGTCGGTGGTTGTCGTGAGGTCAGGAAGCGTCTCGGTGGCAGCGTAACGCTGAGCAGCAGCGAGTTGTACGTTGGAGGGTAAGGTCCCAGCCCTTGCTCTCCTAAAACCCGGTGGTAAGTTGCTTGGTGGGAGTGGAGAAACATCTGCTGGGGCGAGTGTGGACGGTGAGACATCATTCGAGGGAGAGCCGCCTGATGCCATCGCCCTTAAAGCGGGTGGAATATAACGACTTGAGAGTCGCTCATCCGCTTGAAGCTCCCTTGCGCTGTCAAGAAGTAAGGCAATAGGTCCAGAAAGGCTCGTTCGAAGGAAAGACTCACCGTTTGGCGAAAGCGGCCGAGGGGGCGGGTGGAGGAGTCTTTCCAGACGAAGCCCTGGCAAAACCTGCGTTCTCTGAGGCGGAAAGGGACATTGCTGCGAACGACAAGATAATTAGGTATTAAACTGAAGTTCCTGGAGACCCGTGAGGCGAGAAGTGCTGGCGTTGAGGCGAGGGAGCAAGACTTGGCCTGAGCACGGGGAGTTGGCACGACTATAAAGGCTGTTGTTTACAATGAAGAATTGTCGGGGGAAAAGTAGAGTGATTTTGAAGAGAATAGAGAGATGTGCCCCGGGCAATACTTAGGAGGAGTACTGGTAATGAAAGTATTAGAGAAACGAGCTCGTCGTCGTTGCCGACAACTGTGAAAATAATGGCCAGCTGGGAATGCAGACCACGCACGCCAAACACCGTGCCAAATACCGTCCCCCACGTCGGGCAGGCTGCTCCCAGGGCCTCCCTCTGTCGATCATTGCAGGCGATCCACTCGATCTTGTCTTTGTCCCCCCATCTCCCTTCAATGCATTCTGCTAGCATTTTTCTGTCTTTTTGTTTTGTCCAGAGAGAGCGAGAGCCCCCCATCCCCCCTGAAACGGTCTAATTTGGATCTGGGAAACCAGCTGTCAGTCGCGTAAATGCTGCGAATATCCCCCAGTCTCGTCTCAGACTGCGCCCTGGCCTCGTCTGTCAGCCGAGCGTTAAAAAGCTTCAAGTACGCCAGCCACTCTTGCAGACTCTCTTGCGACTCTCATTCTCGATGGCCTCAAACCCGTATCCGAATAATTTTCGCAACGAAGACGCGGCGCGCCAGCATCGTGACTCGCAAGTTCGTTTCGCCAACGGGAACCGCAATGTTCTTCCTTCGAGGGAGGCCTCCGCAGATGTCCGCTCACTGGCCGAAGGTCGCCACAGCCGAAGATATTCCATGGGAAGTGTGTACTCGACGACCGCCGATATAACCGACAGCTACTTTGAGGATGCGCAGCCCGAGGATAACCACCAAGACGATCGAAATCGTTTCTACAACGTACCTTTAAATGCAGATTCGAATGGCAATGACAACAAGCGCGCCAGCGACATGACTCTAACGGACGGTTCGATAATGTCGAAAGGCTCACGAGGTTCTTCACTATACGCTCCTGCTCCCCCTCCTCTTCGTCGCGCGGCCTCTCATGATTCATACTCTCGAAGACTCTCCGACAACAAAATTCCGACTTTAAACCACCTCCAGATGGTTCGTTCTCAAAGTCGAGATGTTGAAAGCGGTCACCGAAGGCAGCAAGGTGGTCTTTTCACACACGTCAAAGACTCGTTCAACCACTTCACGAAAGATCAAGAACTTCCTTCCGCTCCAAACAGTCGCCAACCGAGCCGCAATATGAGCCGAAAGAACTCATGGGCCTCCGGATACGAAGCTCGCATCGAGCAGCAAGGTCGCGGTCTTGATAATTTCGAACGCTCGCAAATCATCAATGCCGATACCGACGATACGTATCTAATCGACGAGAACGATGGCATTCGACAACGAAAACGGGGACAGGGAAATGCGCAACAAGATGACGAGAAACCCAAATTACACTGGCATGAGTTCGACGATAATGGGCGAAGAAAGACATACAACGAACGTCGAAAGAAACAGAAGCACGTCATTAAATATCATGTCGAGTGTAAGCAATTTGAATGCCTTCTCTGTGATCTTCTCTTACTTTAACATAACGATGCATGCAGCGATCGAATGCTATCAAAAGTTCATTCTTATCTTCGCAAAGGCGTTGCTGACTTTCGGTTCGCCGTCTCATCGTGTTGAGGCTCAGCTTAACTCGTTGGCGAGGGTCTTCGAAATTGAAGCTCAATTCCAGCACACGCCAGGCGTCCTTCAAGTGTCTTTTGGAAACCCGGAAACGAAATCATCGGAAACGTGTCTCATCAAAGCGACTGTCGGCCTTGCTCTGGGGCGCGTTAATACATGCCACAACATTTACCGCGCCGTCCTTCACGACGATATGTCCGCCTCTGAAGGTACCTACATCTTACGCAAGCTTTTACACGCGCCACCGCGTTACAGCCTTCGTCTCCGCTATCTCCTATCGTTCATGATTTGCTTCCTCATTTGCGGCATTGCGTTTGGCGGAAGTCTGAACGATATGTGGGTTGCCGGACTGATGGGCTTGTTGACTCGTGTGATGCAGAATATAGCTTCGAAATCAGACTTATCAGCGAGTGGATCTGAGTAAGTCCCATTTCAGTGCTGGTGACTCTGGCTCACGGTCGAATAGGGTTTTTACTGCAGCCTTCGTGGCCTTCATTGCCCGAGGCTTTGCAAGTTACTTCACTCAAATTTGGTGTTTCACCGCCATCTCTTCCGCTGGAGTTATCTCGCTCCTTCCGGGCCATCTGATTCGTAAGAGATTGTTTTCTCGTTCTGGAAAAGATTCTAAGATATAATAGTATCGGGCTCTCTTGACATTGCTGGGAAGAACCAAGCTCTTGGAGCTCCCAAGATCGTCTCTGGCATAATGACTTCATTGTACCTCGTATGTCGAGTTTCGTTATATGTGTATTCCTCCCTGACGATTCGCTCGAGGGTTTCGGCCTCACCCTCGGCTCGGACGTGTTCCTCCTCCTCGACAAACCAGCAATGCGCGCAATCCACCAAGCCTCCGCGAATGCTTCTAGCGACGTCACGATCCAAGGCTTTTTCAAATCCTACAACTCAACATCTCCTGAGGATTCCTTCTCCGGCACTTTCACCTTCTTGAACTCCACGATGGCCGCCAATCCCGACATCGTGGATAATTGTTTCCGCGACCAACAATGGGGATGGTATCTCAAACCTCTCCCTTACTGGACGCTGTTCATCTTGGTTCCTCTCTTCGCCTTCTGCGCATCTATGAACAATCAGCAGCATTGGTGGAGCCGCCAGATGGTGGTCATGGTGGTCATCGCTTGCATCTCGTTCTGGATCACTCGCCTCTGCAATTTGAAGTTCGGGCTTCACGACCATCCGGACTACGTCTCGCTGATCGGATCGTGGCTCGTCGGTATTCTTGGTAACGGTTATTCTCGTCGGTTTGGAGGAACTGCGTTCACAGCCATGCTGACTGGAATATTGCTACTCGTACCGGTGCGTAGTCGATACCGTTCTTTACGATTCGGCGCGCTTATGACGATTTTTACAGGATGGCCTATCTGCGGCTGGTGGTCTTTCCTCGAACTACAACATGGCGGGTCAAGACGAATATACCCAAAGCTTAACCCTGGCGCGCAAAAGTACGTCGAATGCAAAGCTTCCGTGTCATCTTACACTGATGCGTCGTTTTCGTCTCTTTCAGTGATAAGTGTCATCATCGGAATTCTTGCTGGGGTGTACTCCAGTGCAGCCATCATATACCTGTTCGGAAAGAAGAAAAACGCAGCTCTCGTTACGTTCTAATCATGATACCAGTTCCTTCAAGATGTATTTCAAATTTATCTTATTCTCTAAATCATTATCATGTTTCTACTGCACTGCGAAACGATCTTATGTTACTCCCTCGCCTGCTTGAAGATGACGCCTGCTTGAAGATGGTCGCGGAGCCAAAAAGTCCCTTCCGGAGCCAAAGGGCTGTGCTTTCAGAAGCGATCGACACGCGCCGCTTTGGGACTGACCAACAGGCCACCATCTCGAACAATAGCTTTCCGTCAACTCGAAGCGAATCATCGCGAACAGACAATGAGGGCCACAAACGTCAACCTTCACCGACGGCATCCATCACTCTCTTCTAGGAAACAACTATCACTTGTACCGACAAATTCAACAGTGAAGTGAAGTTCAACAACGCGGAATTTACATTTGCCCATAGGAGAAGTAGCCATCATCACGATGACGGAGACGAGGATCGAAGGTCTGGTCAGCTTGGTAGACACTGTCTTTCCCGACGCCGTCCTGGAGCTCACCTCCGAAGAAATCGAAGAGATTTTGCAAATCAACACTCTGCGGCGCGACGGCGAATGGGTGTCGTGGCCGAGGAAGAACGCGACCATTTCCGAGCTAGAAATGGCGAACTTCATCTCGCTAATCCGTGAAGAAGTGAAGACGCGGTTCCTACCCAACGCGAATTCCCGCTATTGCTCTTCAATGTTTTACGACCATCCAGTTCCGGATCCGACGTCGAAGACGACGTCACGGTTGATGCCTGACATCGTCTTCACAATGGACCACTTCAAGGAAGAAGAACGCCATACCGTGGAATGGATTGACTTCGTAATGGTTCTCGAACTGGTTTCGTCGGAAATGCTGGACAAAGAGATTAGTCGGTGCCCTAGTTACTGCGAAAGAATGTTTGATCGCCAGCCCGTCCCTCGGTTTGTGCCAGCTACCCTCATTGCCGAATCCCACATCATCCTCATTATTTTCGACCGATCTGGAAAGGTCTCCAGCGAGAAAATCAGCGTCCATAATAATCATCAAAAGTTCCTTCGTCTCATTTTTGGCTTCCTCTTCGCGAGTCTAGAGCATCTCGGCTATGAGACAACCGTAGATGATATCGGAGATGGTCGTTTGTGTATGAAAGCAGGCGGTATTGAGTATAGGGTGAAAGGTGTCTTCCGCGATCCCGGGGTCGAAGGGCGCGGCACTGTCTGCTTCCACGGAGTAAGCCAGGTGGACCGGTCCGAGGTGGTCATCAAGAACTCTTGGGTCGACGTTCGTAACGAGCAGACGGAAATCGATATTCTCAACCAATTGAACGAAAGGAACGAGAAGGACCTTTGCACCCCGGACGGAGTACGAGTCATACCACAGATTGTCAGCCACGAAGTCTTAAAGACGAAGCGGCCTGGCGCTGTACCTGGAGAATGGATCGACGTGGGTGCGACGACGGCCCTATTTCGTCATGAGCTAGTGGAATGGGATGGCAACGAACCGAAATGGGCACGGATCTCCTCTGACAAGTCTAGAAAAAGCAAGGTCGAAGTTCGAAAACTCTGCCGAATCGTGATGAAACCTTTCGGTCAGAAGTTGGATACTTTCCCGTCGAAGAAAGTATTAGTGAGGGCGTTCGGCGACATTGTTCATGGTTCGTCCTCTTGCTACCTCTTGTTACTCCTTAACTAACTTTCGTTGCTTGTGCAGCCATTCGAGTTCTCCACGAAAGTGGGATCGTACATCGTGACATCAGCTTTCGTAATATACTCCTTTACGAACATGAGGGTGTTCTCCGAGGCGTGTTGATTGATTACGACTACGCTGTTTCCTTCGAACGAGCAGCTTCGATCGCGAAGCGTACAGTGAGTGATTCTTCTAAATTCTATCAATACGCTGAAGCTGACGAAGGTTGAAGGGTACCCTTCCTTTTCTGTCTCTCGACCAATTGCGGGAGACACCCCTGTTCCCGCATAATTATTTCCATGATTTGGAATCGTTGTTCTATGTCATGATTTGGACATTCACATTCTATTCTGGTCCCAACTCACAGAAACGACGGTTTTCCAAGATCCAAAATCGATATCACCAAATGGCGGTGGCGAAATGGAATTGCGAAGTTGTCGATGGCAACCTCTCCGCGCTTTACAGCCTTAAACTCGGATGCGTAGCCAGGCTGAGTTTCTGGGATACTTTGGACCAGTTCGATCCGTACTTCACCGATCCGGACCTTTCACGTTGCATGTGGGCTATTCGAGACTTAATAATCGACCCCGAGATGGACTATCGTCGAAACTTTGAGAGTTTCCTCAAGACGAAGGCGAAGCTGGACGACCGATTCGATCTTGAAGAAACTTCACCCGAGAAAATGCTTCTTATCATGGAAGAGTACAACCGCATTCCCATCAACATGCGCCCTCCGTCCGTCGTCTTTGGATCGTTATTGGCCATTTTGGAAGAGACGGCTAGCCTGTTTCAGGTTGAAGAGGCCGTTGAAGACGGCGAAAAGGGTGTCGACACCGAGGTTGCTTGTGATACACGTCGATTGAGGGGCGTACTGCACGGGGAAGAAGATGCTGCCATGCTATAGGATGTTTGATAAACCAGAAGACAACCCGGGGAACGAGGGCAGGGACGAAGAAGTGGAAGCCACGAAAGCCGCCGTTGCCCCCTATTAGTCGAGGTAGTGCCGTGATGAAAAGTATGGCTCACAGCCCGAAGCCTTCGACGAAGCTCAAAGCGTTCGAGAATTCCAGAGGGTCGTCAAAACGTTTCATATCAAACGACCCATTTCTGAATGACTCTCCTTGAAATACGACCACTTTGTGCCCCTCTCTTTCTCTATTTCATTCATACAGTTGTTTTCTATAGTTTGCAATATTTATTTGCGTCCCGCTTTTGATCTAATAAATGAATTCTGAAATTGCGCCTTCAACACATCGTTGTCGCACTGAAATTGAAATATGCGGCAGCAGCGGTACATGTATACCGGTAAACGCCGAGCCGGGTCATGTTGAACAATGCACAGACGCGTCGCGTTCGTGCGGCTCAGCATGATAGACCGTGACGTTGACCTCGACGATTAACAATAGAGGATGAAGACTCGCCAGGTAAACGAGGGCTAGCCGCCTGCACAGCGTAAAAGGACAGCTATGAGGGCCACCGAACTCGAACTTTCCTTGCTTCACTCTCCTCTTTGCTTTTTCACTCATCAAAGTTGAGCATGCCAGCCTGGACCTCGCCTTCCTTCTGTCACGACTCGTTTCCGCTTCCTTCAAGCTCTCTCGAACGAAGGCCCTCGACGTCGGTAGCTCCTTTGAAGGCGGAAATTAACCAGAATGGGATGCCGGAACAAGATTCCAGATCGTTCGTAGAGAAGAACATCAAGACTGCAACGCGTCGCCGTGCAATTATAGGTCCCTTCGGACGGAAGTTACATGCCTTTACTTCAACACAGGAGCTAATGAAAGCATTTGGAGACATCATTTACAGTATGTTCTTACTTCATGATAATCCTGAATCAACAGACTGATCTGTGCTGTTAGCCGTCTGTATTCTCCACAATTACGGATTTGTCCACCGCGATATTAGCATCCGCAACATCTTCCTGAACGAGCACAAGAGTGCATTTCAAGGTTTCCTGGTTGACTACAGCTATGCTAAACGGGCGTCATATGAAGCATCAGCAAAGCGCATCCGAGTCGTGAGTGTTATCTAAACTGACCACTGATCGCCATTGAGGATAATCGCAGGAAACGGTCCCGTTCATGGCCTTCACTCTCATGAAAAAAAAACCTAAGCTTCCGCACAGTCACTTTCATGACCTGGAGTCCATCTTTTATGTCATATGCTGGACGTGCATAGTTTACCGTGGCCCTGGACCTGAGAAGCGCGAAATCGTAACCAGAAAGAAGCCTTATCGCGACACAGTCGTCGCGAGGTGGAATGGCGAGGGAGAGAGAGACCTCAAGCTCGAATATCTCACCTTCAAAAAGTTCTTGACCATCATTGGGGAAGGTTTCAACAGTACTATTGACGAGTTCGCCGCTCATTTCGATGATATCAAGGAGTTTGCTGAAATCTTTGGCGGTTTGGTCTTCAAGGAGCGCAGTGTCTGCTTTTCGTCGTACAAGCTCCAGTCTTTCGAGGAGAAGAAAGCTGAAATAGACAGACGCTTTGAGGCAGCTTCATCCGACGAGCAGGAGCGCATGAAAAGCGACTACAATGCACTTCCCATTGATTTGCGGCCACCTTCCGACACTGGACTTTCTGATGAAGCTTGTGGATCGAACTGTGCTCAAAATTTCGGAAAAATAGACCGCCTCTTGCGTTGCCGACGGATTCAATGACGGTATCGAACCCTGCGTGTATGTTTACTCCGGTAGTAGCCCGGGAGGTGGATAACTGATAAAAGTCGCAGAACAACTTGACTCGGAAGCATGAGCGTAAAGAGCTAAATATTTGTACATATGCATAATTCCACCACCAAAAATTAAAAATTGAAAGTCACACCTCAACGATGGGGTAGACGCGTCAAAGATAAACATACAAGCGTGCCTGTGAAAGAGCGAATCCGTACCGTGACAGAATGAGCGTAAGTATGACAGGTGTGTACTACACAGTGTATGGCGCTTGCCGGGAAGAAAGCTGTGCAGATCGTGACACTGAGTGACCAGGCGCGTTCTGTGACACGCGCTGGTTCGGGACACTCTTGGACCTGCACCACCATCTCGAATTCTCGAACAATAGCCTCTCATTATACGCGAGTCAAGCTGAAGCAGGCCACAGAACCAGTTTACGGATATAAAGCAGACAGGGGTCAGTTTTCGCTATCTTCTTCTTGCTTTTTGACACTGACTATGGCCACCCCCAGTCCTGATACTCTTCCTCTCCCTCCTCCGCCCCCTCCTCCCAAGCACCACTTCACAGAACCGAACGTTCGTATCGAGGATACCCCCGTTGCCAATAGGATCAACAGCCAACAGAGACATACGATCAACCTAAACGGCAAGGAGGTTCCTGCGGTCTTCAAAAACGTTGAACAAATAGAGATCAAAATTCGTGGCGACCTGGACGACACAGCGATGCATAACATCTTCAGTCTAGTTGATTCCGTCTTCCCTGATGCCATAATTGAGATCTCCTCCCAACAAATTGACGAAGCCCTTGGAATGGACGCTCTACGTCAAGACGACGAATGGGTGTTGTGGCCACGCAGCGAGACGAAGATATCCGAAGCTGACGCAGCGAAGTTCATCAATACCATTCGGAATGTCGTTGAAGAGCACTACCTTCCCAAGGGGAGACCCCGATATTGCTCCTCAATGTTCCGCAACACTCCCGTCAACCATCCAGAGTGGAAGTACAAACCAGACGTGATTCTCGTTGGACATGTTATGCGTACGAAAGAGCGTGATTCTATCGGATGGATAAAAATCAAAGTGGTGCTCGAAGTGAAAGAAAATGCCGACTTGTTGAGCGACGGAATCAGCCAATGCGCCCGGTACGCGCAGACTATTTTCGACGCTCAGCCTGGCCGTCGTTTCGTGCCGATTGTCCTCATCATCGGAGCGGAGGTCATCTTTTTCATCTTTGACAGATCCGGGATGATAGCCAGCGAAAGGATCAGTGTGCATGATAATCCAAGAAAGTTCCTCCGTCTTATCGTTGGCCTCCTCTTCGCGAAGGAGGAGCACCTTGGCTTCGAGCACACCGTCACGAAGAAGGGTGATAAGCAGTACATCGAAACTGGAGGCGTCGAATACGAGGTTGAGTGCATTTACCACGAGTTCGGTATCAAAGGACGTGGCACCGTCTGCTATCGTGGAACAAGCATAGACCAATCCGTGGTGGTCATCAAGGACGCTTGGGTCGACGTTTGCCGCGAAGAAACGGAGGTCGGGATCCTCACCAAACTGAACGGAAGAGGTGAAAAGGAACTTTGCACTCCGGATGGCGTGAGGGTTATACCGCAGATTGTCAGCCACGAGATCTTGAAGACGAAGCGACCTGGCGAAACACCTGGACAGTTGATCGAGGTGGACGCGACGACCGCGATATTTAGGGGCGATTTGGTGGTATATGATGGGGATAAGCCGAAGTGGGCGTGGACCGATGAGACGAAGACGGAGAAGTGCGAGATTCGGAGACTCTGTCGAATCACGATGAAACCGTTCGGAAAGGAGCTTTGCACCTTTACTTCGAAGAAGGAGCTTGTAACCGCGTTTGGTGACATCATATATGGTATGTCCTTCTATTATAGCAATCCTTCAAAAACATTGACCAGGATCTGTCACCTAGCCGTCAAGATTCTGCACCGTAATGGCTTCATTCACCGTGATATCAGTTACCGCAACATACTCCTCTACCAACACAATGGCGTGCTTCGTGGCCTCCTGATTGACTATGACTACGCTATTTCCATTAAGCGATCTACCTCTGAAGCAGTTGCAGAGCGCACTGTGAGTTTAAATTCATCTTATTCCAAACGTTCATGATTTCACGAGGATCGCAGGGAACGCTTCCATTCATGGCTTTCGATCGCATGAAGAAAAACCCTAAATTTCCACACAGTTACTTCCATGACCTGGAGTCCATCTTCTACGTCATCTGCTGGACATGCATACTGTTCCGAGGCCGTGGATATGAGAACAAGCGACAATTCGAAACAGAAAAAAAGCCTTACTTCGATACTGTTGTCGCTGCGTGGAACGGCGACGGGAGGCATAACAGCACTCGTCACGATATTGGATGTCGCAAACAGGGCAACGTCGCCAATGGGTGTATAGATGACATCCTTGTCGATTTTAGTCTCTACTTCAACGACATCAAGGACTTTGTTCAAGCCTACGCTGATCTGATCTTCGTCAATGACTGCAATTTCTTGAACCCGCGTGGGCTCAAGAAATTCGAAGAGAAGAAAATCATGCTGGACAAACGCTTTGAACTTGAAACACCTCCAACGGACGAAGAGAAGAAGGATCAGATAGACGAGTACTCTGAACTTCCCATTCAGATGCGCCCTCCTTTTGTCACAATTGACTCTTTGAGGGACCTTGTAGAACATACATCAAGCTCCATTGCCGTGGAAGAAGTCCTGCCGGACAGTGCGTACAGAGGCAACGTTCGCGGCTCTACACAAGTCCGGGCGAAGCGGGGTAAGAGCATCGCGGCTGCTGCTCCAATTGATTATGGGATCAGTGACTCTGAAATCTCGGAACCGTCGAAATCGCCCAAGGGATTTGATAACCAAGATTGGTTGGAAAGTCAGATGCTCGGCCCGATGAAGAGGAAGTCCAGAAACTCTGAAGGCTCGAGTTCGAAACGTAGCAAGACCGAGTCCTTAGCAACACCTGGGGATTCGATGTCGGGCGCCTTCGACGTCTCATCTTCTTCGAAAGGAAAGGGAAAGGGTAGAGGAGCCCGAGCCCCCAGGATAGCTGAGCCGCCTTTCGGACGCAACCAGTCGTCGATCCTCGAGCTTCCTGAAGACCACCCGGACTTATTTGGTACCTCTTGATTTGCTAGTCAAGTAACGCTCGAACCTTGTGTTTTATTTCTATTATATCTCATTCTTTTTCTCGCTTTCATATTTGGATCGCACGCTATGCATTATGTATCATGTCATCTATTTTCTTTCCGTCGTTATACGTCTATGTATAATTCATGCATCTCTGCTATTCACTTTTGGATGAATCAAAGCTCTTTTCTTTTGCCTTCAATAGCGAGTTCGTCGTGATTCTAGGAAGTCCCTTTAATTTGACCAATAAGTAGACGAGTAAGCCCTTCGGTGATTTACGAGGAGACTTCGATAATGATAGGTTACGTTACGATCCTCGTCTAGCGCCTGAGAGGTGCACCATCCAACCGCTTTGTACCCCCACACGCAACTGGGAGGTGGAAGGCGCGAAAAGAAGGGAAGTTGACCTGGAGTAAGCAACCATCATAGCTCATGTAGATCTGGACGGCAGTACGGTGCGCGCTATCCAGCGAAAGCTACTGAACTTGACAACATAACAGGAGGGTGCGAATGCTTATCCTCCCTCGATTATATCTACACGCCATCAATGAGGGCGAAGAAACCTTTTGATATGAGCTGACTCGAGTCAAACAGTCGTAGACGATGCACCGAGAACCTGACGAGAAATATGAATCCTAAGACTGATTAGTAGGATTATGACGACCAACTGGCAAATGGCACACCGGTAAAGAGTAGAAACGCACCTCGTGCGAGTTCATGAAAACAAGCCAATCTCAACGTCGTCGACGCTCGTTGGTCACGATGAATGGGGGATCATCCCCGACTTAACAAGAGTCGTCGTTGGAAAGGCAGTGGGATTCTGGAGAATGAAGATGGCTGCACGAGTAATAACCGTAATCTTTCGTTCGAAGTATCAGACAACTCGATATCCCTGGTGCACACGACGAGAAAACTCAGAGGAGTTCGACAATACTGTCCAAGGTCTCCTCGAGGCATCCCTAGCCACTAGTCGTAAAACTACTCCACCCTGGATGTGCGCAAGACCCGCTCGTCCAGCTAGTATGCCGATAGTCTCTTTGCACTGGCCGTACGATCGGTCTTCGAGTTGCTTGCTAGTCGTTGCGGAAGCGAACATCGAAAGTTTGCAAAGAGAGTACCAAACATTTTTCTCTGCTGTCTTGATCAGTCTGATATCGAACTTTCCTCGTCGTCTGCAGTGCGCAAATTTCGCGAACGTGATGTCATTTTCATTGACGGCATCATACCTGTGCTTGGAAGCTAGAAGTGTCAGTCTCTAGTTCAAGAAACAAGAGAAAATAAGACACGTACGATTTTTAGTTCGTACTGCGGCTTCTCGAGGCGACACTAAGTGGGGGGCTTTGTGTAGCGGTAACCTACAAACAAGCTTCTGGCTCTTCAAGAGAAAGTGCACAGTGACGGACAAGAGGGTATGGAAATGACGTTACTCCCCAAGCTTCAAGTGGCTCGCACTTTGAGTAGTTCGAAACGTGCAGCCCGCGACCTAAGTAAAACCCGGCGTTAAGAGCAAAAAAATCACCGCTTAAAGGCGGCGAGCGGCGAGAGTGGAGAGATAAATTATGCACGATGACGAGAGATGTACAGCTTCGAGTTTCACGAATTGATAAATCGAATTTCGAGCCTTTCACATTATTCGCCGATTCGCCCGTATTCACCGACGGTCCTCAGCCCAGACCGGTTTTTGAGGAGCGGTCGGGTCATTCACCTGCTCGACGAAGAGGGGAAAATATTGTTAGAAGCCCGGTAGACACGAGTTGACAATAAGAAACAGGAGGCAAGAGAAAAGAAGCTCATGAACAGAGCGAACGAAAAGAAAAGAAAAGAAGGCTTCACTAAACTACCGATTCATCGCGGACATGGCGGCTTGTGCTGTGTCGAAGGCTGCTTCCAACTGGAAAAGCCTATGCGTGTCGAACTATTCGTGCACCAGCGCTCCGGTCTAGTAGCTGGAGAACGGCACAGCAAACGAATAGAGTGCACATGTTCGTCCACCCGAAGCAGAGAAGTAACATTTAGGAAGAAGGCTGAAAGTTGACATAAGAGAATCGTTGAGAAAAAGGGTGGGGGCGTGATAAAGAATAGACAGAAGAAGAAAGACACGTTGGATCGCAGCAACTCGAACGCACCTGCTGAGCATACGCCGACGCCTGCTTCTCCTGCTGCGCGACAGCCTCCTCTGCTGCGAGGCGCTGCGCACGCGCCGCGTCGACCTTCTTGCGGACGTCGGGTGACATTTTCTGTGCACGATGCAGCGGGTGGCGGTAGAGAGAAGAGAAGAATTTGTGTGTTCGACGAGACGATTTCCATAATTCGTGTTTCGTGAAAACGTTACAAGGTGGCAACGAGCACAATGGACGCAATTAGCAGAATTTCTCGAGCGAGAAGCACGGAACGAGCAGTACGCACTTCGTAGAGCTGTTCGGGTGTAGGAGTGACCGCTGTTCTTCCGTCAAGACAACGACATTAGGGTGCAACGGAGACGAATTTCGAACCTCGCATTAAGAAATAGCCAGTCCCCACCACTGAACAATTGAAAGTTAACGTGATAATCCTTCGTCTAGAAGGTGTAGATGCTTACACACCCCGGTGCTCGCTATTGTCTTCAAAATTACTCGAGAACTGGACATTGTCGACGTCGCAGACAAAAGTCAAGCGGCATTTGCGCAAACGCGGCGGGCGTAACGGCAGCGCGTTCGGACCACGTGTCGCCAACCAACCAATCCGAAATCATTTCTAATCATGCAAAATTCATTCGAAGTGTATGGATCCTATACAATACAGTGGCAATGATTACGGTGACAGGAAGGGATTGATGGTGGTGAAGAAAAAAAGAGAAAAAATCTACTGCATTGGTCGCTCGAAGAACGTCGACGGACACGGATCGAACTTCGAATTGACGAGCTCGAGGTCTTCAGCAAACCACTACCGGAATTCTCATCCGCTCGTGGTCGAGGAATTCTGCGCATGAGTGTGCGGAACAACATCGAATACACTTCGGCCAATGTCGCTCGGGAGTACAGCCGTCTCCGCAAGTGCCTCTTCCACATCCTCCCTCTCGATTTCCGGCTCCACGACCGACGTCGGGCGCAAAAACGGCGGGGGCGTCACGAGCCCGTTGAACAGGAACGTGCCATACACCAGCAGCGCAAAGCCCATCACCTGCAATACGCTCACGGGCCAGACGAGAGCCTCCCAGCCAAGTCCGAGGCTGATGAGCCAGATGCTGAGCGTACGGCAGGTGTCGGTCAAGCTGCGTGCGGTCGCACTAACGTAGCGCGTCACGCTGAGGCCGAACCAGTTGAACAGCGAGATACTGCATGCGATCGCGATGGCGCTCCAGAGGACACTTGGCGTGTTAACCATCTGGTTCCAGCCCCGAGGGAGGTCGAGGAACGGCGCGTAAGGCGAAGAGGGCGGAAGGCGTGCAGAAATGGCAGTAAAGACAGGAAGGAGAAGGACGAGTCCCAATGCACCGAACATTCCCTCGTAACCAACGAAAACCAGCGGCGGGACAGCGTGCTGCGCCATAATCTTCTCTTCGATAACGAATTGGGTCGCGGTGCTACAGCAGAACATTACGTTATTTCTCGGATCATGAAAAGAAGAGGGGGACACGTACAAGACCTGTGCGAAGAGGATGAAGAAAACGCCCACGAGGACAGAGGTCACCTCGGGCGTGTCGATCGGTTCGGGGGTGGGTGCATCGCTGAAGAAGACTGATAGAGGCGACTCCTTTAGGGCATCCTTGACCATGGAGCCGCTCAGGCCAACGAGAGAGACGCCAAACATGACCGTGAGGAGCGACACCCAGCTGTAAGAGACCAAGTCAGATCCAATGTTGCGCGAAGCCCGTAGTGAATATTAGAGAAAATGTCTGGCGTTGACATGGCGCTGGCTTTGTGGAAAATAAACCGTGTTTCACAGATTTCTCCGCGAATATCGTGGATACGGGGGAAGGAAGTCATGAGAAGAGATCTGAGTCTGTTCGCGCAGAAAACAGAAAGAGGAAAGGAAAATCGCGAGGTGAATTCTGGTGCATCTATCATAAAGCCACGTGGTTCGACAAGAACCGTCGCCCAACGCCGCCCGGAAGACAACGCAGAAGAAGAACGGAAAGCAGAAAGCAAAAACGATTGACGTACTGGAAAAGTTTGAGGCGCTTCTGGAGAAAGATGACAGAAAGTACGCCAACGAAGAGCACGAGTGCGCCTCGTGTCATCTGGTAGATGGAGACGGGGGTGTAGAGCAGTCCCACATTCATCAACTGGCCAGCTTGATTAGCGCAAATTGGAGTGGCATTATGAAGAGAGTGAAGACGGTACCGTTGTTCCTGCTAGATCGCACGCGGCGGGAAGGGCCAAGAGGAGGATCTTGAATCCGGTGAGGGGTACGCGTCCCTTCGTGGCGGGATCTTTGGCGAGGAGAGACGTGTTCTCGTCGACATCTGCAGAAGTATCTGGATCTGTTCGAAGCTGGATCTTTCGTGCCACGAAGCGGGTGCGGAGAAATGCGTATAAGAGAGGGAGGAAGCCTGGTGTTGTTGTTGTCGTAATGGTTCGAGTTGTCTAGTGAGCAGAAGCAGCGAGGAAGAGAACTGGAACACGAACAGAACATCTCGCCGACTAAAAGCAACAATTAGAGGACGACGAGAGCGACTAGAAGAAAGATAGCGCACCGAACATCTGGAGGGTTTGCCATACGGGCTGTTCGTAGAGGACGTGGTGTGCCGGATTCGGGTCGTTGCAGTTCTCGACGCAGCGCATGTCCTGGCGACGACGACGCCGAGGGGTCAGACGACGACGAGCAGGACATTATTCTGCCTTACCTGCCATTTCGTCCATAGAGAATTGGACGAGCCGGTGATGATCATGCCAGCGATGAGGAAGGGGACGTGTGCGGACATGGCTGATCGAAGCCAAGAAGCGAGCACGGACGATATAACAGCGTTGCTCCTCCTTCCTCCCTCTTTCCCCCTTCTCCTCCTCCTCCCTCCTCCCCCGCCAGTCGACCAAATGCCATGGTCAAGCTGCACATCCTCTCCTCGACGGGCAACCAGAATTCTCGCTTCTTCCCCTACACTGGCTATCTCGGCCTCACCCCCCTCAGAGTCGAGGGCGGTCAGTGCTCGCTTCCTCACCGTTCGGGCACCATGCGCTGACAATATTTTCTCTTTTTTTCCCGTCAGTCGTCCGCACCAAACTCGAGCAGGATCGCAAGCCAATCCTCGCGTCCTCCATCGTTGTCTCCGTGAAATGCGTAGAGTCGCGCATTGGCCGTTTCGGCGTCTCCCACTCGAACGTCCTCGCCGAGTACTCCGTCACGCTCTGGTCTGCCACTGCCGCTGCCACCTCGTCCCCCTCGTCCCCCGTCTCTCCGACCGTCCAGTACGCCGAGCTGGGAGACTCTGAGCACCCATTCCGCATCGTAGTGCCCGCAGACACGCTTGGACACAGCTCTCTCAATTTCCAGGACTACAAGATCTCATGGCGTGTTGAGGCTGGTGCGTCGTCGCTCTTCTCATTAAAAAAGAAATTCATTCTAACTACACATTGTCTTTTCGCTATCATCTGCAGTCGCCACTCATGCGCCAATCTTTGGCGTTGGCACGCGCATAGTGAGGTCCTATGAATTGCCACTCATCCGTTACGACGCACGCACCCCGACACGCACCCCGCCCCTTCCGTCTCCAGATCGCTTCCTCACGGTCGCGCCCCCGTCTTCAAATAGAGTTCCGCTTGTTCGCTACCAAATCCTCACTCCAACGCACCCCGTTGGCCCAATGGACATAGTTACTATTCCTCTGACATTGATTCCGCTAGATCCTCACGTTCACGTACGCTCCGTCTCGCTCCTCGTCGAGCGGCGCATCGAGCTTGCAGAGACCGCTGCGCTCCCATCGCCCGCAGGAATGGTGGTGGCCTCGAACCGCCCGGACCTGTTTTCGGACTCGACCATTGGATCCCAGGCAGAGAGCACCAGTTCGGGATCGACCGTCAGACCTGAATCGCAAATCACCGTTGGGACGGAAGACACCTTTTCGACCGTCCGTGGTTTTGCCGTTGAAGACAGGCCAGGAGCGGCTGGGAGCGCAGAGGCATTTGGCCCGGCGTCGTCCATGGCAACTTTCTCCACCGCTTCCCTCCTCTCTTCGCCCGCGCCATCATCGACGGCTTCCCTCCTCCCACACCATCCTCTCGCTGCGCCGTCGCCTGCGTCTGTGCCGAATGCAAATACGACAGACCTCCCCGCCAAGAGCATCGTTTCGAATGTCGCTTCTGTCGACGCACCTGGACCGTTTCCTCGAGGACCCTTGCCTGCGGATCTCGATGGTGCAGTCGAAGCGCGCAATGGCGCGGTCGTCCGCACCCTGACCCTTCAATGGCCCGCGCTCAAGTCGCATGCTCATTGGGCCATGGGCGAAACGATGCAGACGGACATGGTTCGCGTGCGCTTTTACATTAAAACCAAGGTTTGTGTTACATGCTTTCTTACGCATCCTATTCAGTCTCCCTATTCTCTAACTCGTTGTCTAATCATCCATTTCACAGGTCATCGTTTCCTCACCGACATCACCGGCATGCACGCTAGAACTCGAGGAGCGTGAGCTCTTCCTCATCTCTACGAATGACTCCGAGCGTGGATTGGCTCGCGAGAAATACCGCGCTGAGCAGGACGTACGACGCCAGCAGAGATCCCAATCGCGGTCGTCCCACCACTCGAAGTCGTCCGCAAATCTGAAGCGCCATACGCCGTCGTCGCGGAACCTGCATGATCAGCGTAGCGTGCCGGAATTACCTGGTGCACGATCGGCGGCCAGTGCAGGGCCCTCGGGATCCAAGCTCGCTTCGTCCTCACTGTCCTCGTTCTCACATTCACCGTCGCCGTCACCATGCCCGTCGCCTTCTCCCTCCATATCCACATCGCCTTCCCCAGGAAGTAGCCGTGACGCCGATATTGATCGCTACGGAGTACGAATTCCTCCCGTTCCCAAGTCTGCCGAGCCCGTACGGTCGTTCTTTCGGACGTCCAGTTCAAGCAAAGAAAAAGGAAGGGACGCGAAAGTCAAGGTCGACAAAGGGAAAGGGAAGGCGAGAGCGGATGCACCAGCTCCCTCGACATCATTTCGTCGTCCGCACACAGCAACTGGTGCCCGAAACGATTCATCGAATCGACCCGCTGGTTCTGCTCAACAGAAGCCGAAGACCAAGGAGCAGCTTGACCATCCTCCGTTGGGATACATAGCGTCCTCGTGGGGTCTATCAAGCTCGAGTAACCTGAATCAATGGGCTGCGAAGTCGAAGAGGCCGTCTTCATCTGGTGCTTCAATGAAGAGGCCATCAACGTCTTCTGGAAGACCCTCAGCTGCTCCATCTTCGCCAGCTGTAGATGCTGGAACCGTGCGTGATTGGGAAGAAGAGCTTGCTCGGATCGAGAAGACCTCGAAACGAGTCAGCGTCGATATGCGCACAGTCCTCTCCTCATCGTCGAATACCTCGAGCCGAAATTCGAATTCGTCGGTCATTGCGCCTCCGATGTTGCCCAAACGCGCCAGCAGCGCAAGCGCCTACAGTGCGAAAGCTCCGTCCACGAATACTACCAAGTCTACTGCGTCCGCGGGATCGTCGCTGTCGCGGAAAATCTCCGCTGGAATCAGTATTGGAGCCATTGGGGGTGGATTGAGCGGCATGTTCTTGCGTCCGAAGTCCTCATCTGGAAAGAGCAAAAACAAGGACAGGAGCGGAACGTCCACGAGCGCAAGCGCTTCGGAGTCGAGCTGAACGTGTGTGCGACCTTTTTACGACTCTAATTTTTTCTTCGCGCTCAATGGACGTCTTTCGCACATCTGGAAATCTCGACCCACCCCACGGCGAAAAGCCGCACGCTCGGTAACGAAATCATGATTTCATCTCGTGTTCTCTGAATCGAATCAAAGCATCAACGAAGACCGTCAATTTCAAATTCCAAAAATGCACCCTCGGCAGCTCTCATAATACCCTCCCCCCCAAGGCGAACGTTGCACCTGCTTCTCATCGTGTTCGTCAGTTTTGAGCTGTGCCACGGCCCATATAATTATATTCTAATGCCAACGATCGACCATGCTGCGATCCAACCCTCGATGGACGCAACTCTGTTCGAATCACTCTAATACGAGGCCAAGACGTTCTTTCAATGAATCCACCTTGTCAGAGGGTTGCTTCGTCGGACCGTCTTCCTCCCATAGGCCTTTGAGCCTTACCTACGCATCTGCACCACCACCAGGTCTATCTATCTGCCGCACCTGCAGCCTTCCTCCCTTCGCCGTCAGACGATTCGATTCCGCTTGCAATTCCATCGCGCTCCTTGAGGTTGCTCCCACCGCCAGCCGCCCGTCTTGGAAGCTTTGCCTGTCTCGTCGTCTTCTCCATCTGGTAGCGTTCTTCCTTCTGCTCTGCTTCCTTTTTGTTACCCCTTTGCTTTTGTTGTTTGTCACTGGTCATCCGTCTTCGAATTATCGTTCTTGGTCGCCTTTCTCCCGCTGTAAGGTTATCTGTACTCCTATGTTACTCAAGCTTCTTGTTATGCATGCATAAACGTTTCGTCCGCCATCAATGCTGTTTCTCTGCTCCCCCGCTGGCCCCCCTCTTTACTGTAGTGCACCGTGCTCTCGCTATCCTTTGCTGAGTCGTGTATTTAGACATCAAACCTGCAACTCCCTTCTTTCCATGCACCCGCCGCCGCCGCATACACTCATGATACAGTACATATTCTGCTACTACACGCCCTGCATGTACATTATTGTATTTTCGCTGTCACGCAGAGTTGAGTTGAGTTCCGTTCTCCCATCATATGGCATGATACTAGTAGTATGCGTATGCGTCCCGTCAATCCATGCCGGCATCGTGCAGCACATCAATTACGGTAAAAAGGAAAAAGAGAAGGAAGAACGTTAGACCCGCCCTCCATGCATCCGTCCGACGTGTCGTCCAAGTTATTTCTCATCTGCGGTCGATGGAGGGGTCTTTGAGCGCGCGCGTTGGCGTTTCCGCTGCGGGTTGGCTTATGCATATTGTTATGCCAGTGTTCCCGCAACGACGGAGACCTGACTCGGTTGTCCTTCCACATGCATTAAATATATTGGATACATCTCGCATCCACTGGCATGGGTTGCTCTTGACCGCTACGCACATGCGCCCACATGGAAGATGGAAGAAATGTTATTGCACGAGATATCAGATAATCTTTCTTATGCATATATGCATCCCTCTGGCCCGCAAAGTTCGTGTGAATGCGAGGAAGGGGAAAGAGCCTCCCTCCGGCCGGGGCAACTTCGGTGGGAGGCAGGAAATAGACGTTGACAGAGAAGCGATGGAGGAAAGGACACGCGGACGAACTGGCCTAGGATCGGAAGATTGAGTGAGCGTGAGCTGCATGGCGTTTTGACAAGAGAACTCGAAGCACCGTCCATCTCATCTCGGACGGCGGCGACGTGGGCGAACGGGCGAAGGAGAGAAGTCGAGCTGACTGGCATCGAATCACAAATACCTGCCCATCCATCCCGACGTTCTCACCACTTTCTCGCTCGGACGTCGTCATGTCCTCAGGTGACATCTCACCAGACAGGTTGTTCACAAGCGTCGGCACCGTTGATGTTTATTCAAGAAGCTTTAGTAGATACAATCCACCAGGAGCAAGAAAATGTAAATACCGACCACACACACACAAGACAACAGAAGAAAGAAAGACGGCCAGTCGTCAGAGGAAGAAAGTTAATTGGAATTCGATCCACACCAGAAACTGTACGCACAACTCGAACGCTCGGCGAGTAAGCATGCCGGAATTAGTGGGAGAAGGGGAGAAAGTAAGCTTGAGGGGTATATAGCGGAGTCTCTTTGGAAGAAGTTGTCTCTTGGCGGCCGGTCTCGAGGAAGGGAGGGAAGGGAGTTCGTGGGAGGGGAATGAGGAAAGACGAGCGACCGAGAAGGAAACTTCATATCGAAGGTGCTTCCGAGGTATATAAAGTAAGCCAAATTGTCCCATATGCCAGCGGGGCGTCAGTCCATCCAGAATGAGGCAGTACTAAACTAAACGACCTGCGATATTCACGGTCTGATTAACTTTTGTGACGACGACGTGAAGGGAAGACGCACAGACACGAGGGAAGCTCTCGCCAACCTCCTTAGTTCGCCGCCGCTGCAGCAATGAATGCACCAACGTCGATGATTGCCTGGGGCAGGATGTACATGTTCTCGGTCGCAGCCTGCGTTGGGACGACGTTGATGCTGCCGGTCTGAGCAACACCGGATGCTGCGCCAGAAGAGAGGTTCACGCTGCTTGATGAGGTGACTGTCGAAGTCTTGGTTGAGGTGCTGCTCGAGGAGGATGAAGAGGAGAACGTCGATGTGGTGCTCGGGGGAGGGGGAGAGCTGGTCTTCTGCTTTGTTGACGTCGGAGTGGGCTTGGGGGTAGGAGTAGGAGTAGGAGTCGGGGTAGGAGTCGGCTTCTTCGAGGAAGTAGTGGGGGCAGGGGCTGAATCACCTCCTCCGCCGAAGGACCATTCTCCGTTCAGGACACCAACAGATGGATCTGCAAAGAAATCGAAGAGACCCTGCGACAGGTCCAAGCCACCATACGGGCATCCAGGGCACTGTAAAAGCATTCGATTACGACCATAATACTATACCATGATATTGTTTGGAACAAACCTCATCCATAATGGTCGCTTGGGTCGTCTTTCCATTGTAGGTCATGGTGATAGTTTCGAAACAGTGAGGACCAGGGTATCCACCACCGAATTGCTAAACCAATCCCATTAACACAAAAATGCGTTCGAGAGAGAGAGTGATACATACGTCAGAGTTCAGAGCAACGATCTGCGTAAGATTGGAACATCAATATTCAACAAAAAAGGCTGTGACGTGAAGGTCTACATACGAAGTCGCTTGGGACGTTAACCTTTCCGCAAGCACCGCTAAGAAAATTTCAACCTCAGCATTCTACAATTTTCAAAAACCCAATGAAAACTCACAGGCCGACCGCGTAGAAAGTCCAACGAGCATTGTTGAACTGCGCTCGCTTCTCAAGCGTCGCGTTGACGGCATCCTCGCGCGTCTCCAGTTTGTGAGCGAGTTGGTTGTGACGCGCCATGTTCACGCCATGGGCTGCGAAGACAGACGGGAGCGCCGCCAAGGTTGCGACGGAAGCACCAAAAACTGATGAAAAGCGCATTTTTTTCTTGTGTCGTTTTTCTTCGATGTGAGCTTTTTCAGGTGGTCAGAAGAAAGATCGCCAAAAAAGAGCTTTGGAAAAAGGGAATGTGCTGCGAAGAGAGCGTGTGGGGTTCAGCGAGAGAGGAGCTGAACTTGAGAACGGTAGCCTTGGGGAGATGGTGGTGGATGGAGGGCAACAACGTCGAGACGGTTTGGCGGTCTGTTCACGTCGCCAACCTTGGCGGGACCCTTCGGGCATCACCGAGCGCATTAGCCGACGCACAAACAGAACACAAATACGGTCAGGTCACACCGCGTGTCGACCTGCCAAGATGCTTGACGACGATGCAGCATGCTGGAGGGAGTAGAGAAAAAAATCGCAAATGCTCTTGGAAAGACGAAGAGAGAGTGGAGAGAGCACTATGACATAAAGAAAGAGAGAACGAGCGAATAGTAAAATTTAGACTTTAGGAGACGAGTTCCTGTGTCATGCCGTACGTGTGAGTGCACTACTGTCAATGACCACAATGCTCGCATTGGTCGCACATGTTTAAAGCGAACTGCACCAAATTTACGAGAAATCGGAGTGATGCGTATTGTTCAGTCGTCGAGCTAAGGCTTCTCCAGCTTCAAAAACTCAGACACAGACATCCCATTCTCGAAAGCGTATGCACAGAAACTTGGACGATATATGAAATCATTAATTCTGTAGTCTCTCTTTGCTTTGGAAGAATAATGTGTAACCTCTTGGAAAGGAGTCAATCCTGACTGCCTCTGGACTTCAAGCATTTTTGAGAGGTTTGGGGCGAGTATTGGTTGAACTTCGGACTTATCATAGCTATCCCCTACCGCCGAATCGGAGTTTGTACCGAACCTCGGCGCTTTTCGACTTGCTCTCCAAGACTCCAACCATCACCACCGATGCCTTTTGATATACACTCTTTCGACAAAACTCTTCCTATACAAGATATAATCAAGTCAATTACGCATTCCATTCTCGCACATCTCAATAAATCTCTTGAGGACGAAACAAACGGGCTTGATTCTAAAGATGAAATTCATCGGTGCTGTCTCCACATCTCATCATTCAATCATGAACAACTCTCATCATCTACTTTTAGGGAGGAATTCATCTCAGAGAATCAACGCAACTTCGGTGTGGAGAATGCAATCTCTCCAGAGTCTTTCACTGAACCCGAACATCAAACTCTAGTACACGTAGACGAACTATCGGAACAGAGACGCGCACTGCGTATCGCGAACAGGGAGATTTCTTTCAAGGAAATTCAGCTCGAGGTCTTGAAAGGTCTCTGCGGCCAGACAGAACGCGAGCTGCTCGAACTCGAGGAAGAAAAAAGGCGTCGCGTAGCTGCAGCTGATGATCTCATCGCCAAACGTGACAATGGCTCACTACCAAACCTCCCCACCGAAATAATATCGCGCATATTCTTTTTTGTAAGCCTTCAAAATCACATCTCCAGAGATCTTGGAAGAGTCTCCCTAGTGTGCGCGCTTCTGGAAGACCCCCAGATAAGTGACGATTGGAAACGAGTAATAGCTCGGGACGTACCGTTTTTGTTGTCGGACAGGACCACAGGAAACATGTTACCATCTTTCAAGTACCAAAGATGGTAATTAGATCCTAAAAGGACGCTTATCTGGGGGAGATGTTACTCCATTAGGCATCTTTTTAGGTTCTTTGAAAATGAAAGATGGTAAAATGTTTCCTGTGGGACGTATCCGACCTCGACCTCGACTCCATTGGCATTAGGAGCGCGCTATGCTTTTCACCCTTTCTTGCCTTGTCCCCAATTTGACCCAACAACATATTATCCAACTTCTGACCCACCATTCGAGGTTTTGCGTCACGCAACTCATGTTGCAGTCGTTCTCTATGCAGCGCCGATTCCTCAGTATCCGTTCACGGAAACCGAATTCGACCTCCCGTGCACACAACTCTTTGTACATCCAAGAGGTGGAGAGCCTTTCGTCGTCGCGCGTGAAATTCTCGAGGGGTTGGGAAACTCGCTCCTCAATCTTCGGGTCCTCGATGTCGATTTACCAACTTTCACCCCGTCCCGTTCAGACGCCGTCCACTATTTGAGACCTTACGACGAATGGAGCCCCTTCGAGGACTCTGATTCCACTCAGAACGCGCCTGACTACACTCAAAGCATGATACACACTGCACGGATACCACTCTCCATCCTTCCCTCGATGCTCCCCGCATTCTCCGGCCTTCGCTACTTTGGACTCGCCGTGCCCGCGAGCCCTGTCAGCTACAATCATCTCCTCTCTTCATTGCGAAGTCTCCCCCAAACAATGGAAGAATTGGTTCTGGAGAACGCTGAATCGAGATGGGAGGAGGAAGAGGAAGAGTTGGTGAATACCTTGCAGAGCGACCCTGTGGAACTCTCGAACCTCAAGGAACTGAAGCTTCGCAAGTTCGGTCAGCAAGTTAGCTATACCCTAATGATTCGGCTTCGCTGCCCTTCACTTCTGTCTTTTTCTGTGCTTTTCGACAATTGTTATTATAATCAGCTCAAAGAACGCGCGACTGAACCGAATGAAACAGATGGGCTCGACGAGACGGAGGAAAATCTACCCCATCGCATCGGCGTTAGTTATCCTACACTCAAGGTCTTGGATATCTCTACATCTCGTCAGGTGAGTCTCTCTTTCTCGATGTTTAAACTATTGTGATATGCAAGGCGACTGGATGCCCTTACTAGCCTAACTCCAAGCTTTTCGAACAACTGGCAACCGCAGTCAATCCGCATAATGGCGTCAAGCATTTTACGAACCTCGAGGAGTTCATCGCGCGTGTGGACAGGCCTTCTGACATCTTCCCTATCGAAAAATATGTCCGAGCGCGCTTGTTCGACAAAAACGCGACACGACGATTGCGACGCGTCGTTCTCCTCAGCTCCACCGTCGCGCCGCCCAATCGCGATCGCGATCTCTCAGGTCCACACGCATCAAATGAGGCGCAGTCCATGAAAGAATGGATCGACCTCGCCTTGAAAGAAAGGCTTCGTTCTCTCGCTTTGATGGTTCCCGAAGTCGTCATGGACGCATGGTCAAACCACTCCAATTATGTTTCTTGATGCTGATGGTCTCTGCGTATACGTACATCTGAGTGAGCGCAGCTGAGGTACGTCGACGTCTTTGCTATCATATTAGAGTCCGTTCGGCTGCCACGCGTAGGTCGTAGGTCGCAGGTGCAGCTCGCACCTACGCCTTCCTGAAAAGGAAGTCCGTAGGTCGCGAGTCGTAGCTGGCTGAAATCAACTTCGTCTCCGGAGCACCGTAGCCAGTGTATGCCAGAAAATCCAGCTAAAAACTCACTATATAGCAGTGTATACATGATGAGAGTAGATTGTAAATTTTTCAGAAATTTATATGATCATTCGACGCCAGTAGAATATCTTTTCGTGCAATTCTGAGTGTGGGACACGAATATCTACTTTTGTGGACATAAAAGGTCGTGCCGGAGCGTCGGCAGATGCTCGGATGCTCGGGAACTTTGGCAGCCGTAATGACAAAGCAGTAAAACCGATTACATCACCGTCACCTTCCCAAATCAAATGGGCCATCCGAATCTCCCGAAGGCGTCCGACCTTCACCGAAAGCCTCGGCCAGCTCGCCGCGCCCGAGACAACCTACGGACTTCCTTTTCAGGAAGGCGTAGGTGCGAGCTACACCTACGACCTACGACCTACGCGTGGCAGCCGAACGGACTCTTACGATTCTAAGGCGGGGTCAGGTTTGCCCACTCCTGTGAGATTAATTTGTTCCTTTTGTTATCAGAAGTAATTGCGTTACGTTCTGCGCGCGATCCGGCGCCTGTTCTCCGTCTATATAAACCCCCTTCCTCGAATTAACACCTAACACTACATCGCTCCGCTCTGGCATTGTGCAGGTGAGTAAGCGACTGCCGTTCCTCATGTCCATATTCTGACGACCTACGCAACACTTAGGTTCTCAAGTTCGGACGTATCGTTCTGACTCGCAGGAAATGCTCCGAAATCATGGATCGGGTCCTCACACCGAAGCGCATCGTAATCAAGATGTCATTCAGCTTGCTGCTCAGTCGACCATGCCTCAGCTTGTCAAGGTGATTGAAAAGGAAAATGACGACCTTGGTGGATGCAAAGTTAATGTTAAACAGTACGATGTTTTTTCGACATCCACCGTCAGGCGTTGACAATCGCTTCTCAGCAAGGAAGTGGGTGCGAAACCCCAACTCGATGCAGGTGTCAAAGAAACAGATTCAGCAAGCTCCACCTCGCGAGCTCGGACGGGGCTCGTCGAACTGCGGCAACGCAGGAGCGCACTGCGAGATGCGGACGAACGTCTCTCCTTCAAAGAGATTCAGCTTGAGGTGCTGAAACTTCTTTGCGACCAAACGGAACGCGAGCTGCTCGGACTCGAGGAAGAAAGACAACGATGCATCGCTGCAGTAGACGAAGTCGTTGTTAAGCGTGGTCTGTATCCACTACTCCCCGACGAGATTATACCGCGCATCTTCTTCTACGTCTATCTTCAAGATAGTAATTCAGTAAACCGGAACGGGGCACCTATCGTGCATCAACTTCTTCGACACCCCGAGATAAGCAACGAATGGAAACAATTAATGGCTCAAGAAATACCAATACTGTTGTCCGATGTGACAAATTGGAGTCCAAGAGGATTTAGAATTGGGGACGGATTCCAACCCTTCATGCCTTGCCCCGAAGTTGGTCCAAATTCACTCATTTATCCGCTATACGAGGCACCTCGCGAATTCCTGAGTAAAGCGGCTCACGTTGCCGCCGTCCTCACTTTGTCGCCGAAACCTCAATTTCCAGTCCAGAACAACAGAATGGACTCCCAAATTTCCCAACTCTTTTTGCACCCGGGAGGCGCTGATTCTTACATGATCGCGCGGAAAGCTCTCGAACATATAGGACGGTCTCTCCTCAATCTTCTCGTCCTGGACGTCGACGTAGTGAATTACATCCCAAGCTTTTTGAACTCCGAATTTTTCGTGAGGCCAGACGAGAGGTGGAGGCCATTCGGTAAATTGGACTCTGCGCAGAATGACGCCCCGGACTTTTCGAAAAGCAAGATCCACACGGCGCGCATCCCCCTCTCCTTCTTTTCTGCGATGTTGCCCGCATTTTCCAACCTTCGGTACTTCGGACTTATCTTGCCCGCGAGCTCTACCAGTTACGCGTATCTTCCCACTGCACTTCGGGTTCTCCCTCATGCTCTCGAAGTTTTGGTCCTTGAGAACAGTAATCCACGGTGGGGTCAGCAGGAGACATCCGTGCAGGATGAACCCGTGGAGCTCACGAACCTCAGAGAGCTGAGGCTTCGTGGTTTCAAATTATCGATCAGTTATGGGCTGATAAACCAGCTGCGTTGTCCTTCGCTTCAGTCGTTCTCAATACGTTTCAACAATCAGGACTACGACCCTTACGAAGGACACATTGCTGCACCGAATGAAAATCTTGAGCCCGACGCGGAGGCAGCGGCAGCGGCAGCAGAGGGGGATCTTCTCCCTCGTATCGCAAACAGTTATCCCAGAATAAAGACATTGGATGTCTCCTCATGCCATGAGGTGAGCGTTGTTCACGGAAATTTACGAAATTCGTGAAGTCGAGATTAGTACTGACTGCTCTTAGTTGTAGCTAAATCCTAAGCCGTTCGAACGAATGGCTACGGTAGACGCAAATGGTGTCATGCTCTTCCCCAATCTCGAGGAAATTATTGCTCGCGTGGATAGACCTTCAGACGTGTTCCCAATTGAAGGTTACGCCCGATCGCGTGTTTTTGCTGGCGATGTCACGGTTTTGCGGCGCGTCGTCCTTCGCAGCTCTGACCCCTTATACACCCGCCACCGGCCAGCCCAGTGGATTGTGCGTGCGCTCAAAGAGAGAATACGCGCACTTTCCACGATAGTACCCACTGTGGTTCGGGAAGATTGGACAGAGCGACTGGGAAGCTGATAGCTGAGTTGTACTGTTTTCAAAGTTTGTTTGGACCTGCGTAAATGAACTTCTTGCCAAAGTCTTATGATCATTTTATCACTTGTCTTTCTATCATTGGGTAGTAGTTGTGAAGCAACCTCTTACGGGTACTACTAGTAATTGATTGAATTTCTTTGCATGAGGCGCGGCGCATATATTCGACTGGGAAATGTACGGGTAAAGTCTATAAATTAGCACCACGTGATCGTGTTGACGTGTAAACTCCGCTACGCGTCCACGACTGCGAGCCGCTCAGCGTTGACCGCGACGACGACACGTCCCATCTTTGAGATGAGCGAAACGCTACAAGATGCAATGTGAGTATACAATAAAACGATACGGGGCATTCCGAATGATTGATCGTTCTATGAAACAGTAAAATATTACGCGAACTGGGACCCATCTTCGACCCGACAGAGGACTACCTGACTATCGTCGCAGCAGAGGAGCAGATGGGCCATGTTGCTCAGGTGCGGCAGAAGGAGATGGATCAAGTGAATACAGACCTCAAAGGTGTGTATACATCCTCCTCAAAACCAACGCACAACTCATATTCGCTTCATTCCTTCAGCGCTTTCTCGGACACTCGACACAGCGCGGGTATCTTCCACCCGACCACCGACTATCCCCTCTGAAGAAGCGCATGCAAAGATCCTCAATGATCTCGACGCCATGCGTCTCTCCATCGCAAAGTCGATCAACGATGCTGAGGGCGTCCTCACAAGTAAGGAGGCTGAACTCGCTGGTCTGAAGGATGAATGCTTGAAGTTAGAAGCGAGCGATCCTGCCGCGGAGCACGAACTCGACGCAACTGCGTATGTATCGTCCTAACTTGACCTTGACCTGAACAGGTTTCAGTGCTAACAATATTCGTGCCGCAGTCTCAAGCTCGCGTTCTTCAAAGGACTTGGATTCGAGCCAGTCACAGACAAGGACGGACACGTTCGGAAAGTGCTTATTCGTGCGTTCTTCTTTCAATCGTAGCCTTGCGAACGACCAGCATCTAACTCATACATAGGATCACAATCTGGCGAAGTCCATTGCGTCTCAGTTGACGGGCGACCGAGGGAGGAACAACCAAATTTACTCTGGCAGCTTGCTTCTTCATAGTCACCGCTTAGTTCTGTTTCATTTGTATTTATCGGTTCTAACTTATTCTCGTAACCTTGTACGATACGACTCGCGCGCGCAATTGTATGGATAGCAATTCATTGAAGTTTGACATTATTTAGCGAAGAAACAAAAATTCCGTAAGGGTCAGTAGACTGCTAACTTCAGGCAAGAAATGGGTATCCTCCTGACTTCTTCGTCCATCAAGCAACAGGGGTAACCATCGTCTTCTAATAATTTCAAATCGTCAATGATAAGCTCGACTCGGACGATAGTGAATGTCAGCTTACCAGAATATCACCCTTCACTTTCCAAATCTTCTTCACTGGGCACTTCTCTCCGATTTCCTTAATCTTGGCCTCTATCGCATTCTTCTTCACTTTGTGAACCTTGAGATCCCGATAGATGTTCTCAATAATCCAAGTCAGATTTCCTGTCTCAAGCTTCTCCACCGTCTGCGCAAGGATGGGCAAGAGCGAGTCGGGGAATGGAGTCTTTGGAGGGAAGTTTGTCGCAGGGCCCGTCTTACGCTTCACCGGAAGAGTTGGTGGATTCGATGTTGTCGAGATTATGAAAGTTGAAGAGGGCGGGTCGACTTCCATCGGGACTGAGGTTGAGGTCGAAGCCTGGGCTGTGGAATTGACTGTTTGCTCGCGTTGGATGTGCTTTGGCAATGGGGGAACGACGAAGCCATCTTTCATCTGAAGCTGGCGCGACTCGACAAAGAGTGTTGACACAAATGTGAAGGGGTCAATGGGGAAAGGTGTATCTGTACGAAATGTGAGCTTTCTGTCACGAACAACGAGAAGATATAGTTACCGTTGAAGAGCTGTATCCGATATTCCTTCAACGGCTCGTAAGCGCAATCCCCGATTCGATCTTCGTAACACGGGCCCTTCGTGAACGGCACCAGAGGCATCACCTTCCGTTTCTTCGTCTTTTTCTTATCTGGAGCTTCGCTCACTTTGCGTTTCCCGCTTGATGGTGATAGATTTGGAGGCAATGGAAGTCCTGGAGATCCTTCTCTTTCGTCAAGAGGAGTACCTGGCTCTGCGTCGTCGTCGTCCTCGACTAGCCAGTCGCCCATCTCTGAGTCCACATCGCTGCCAGCGTCTTCTGCGCTTCCGTCCACACTGACCAAATCATCCCCAGCTTCCTCTTCTTCCCACTCAGCCCCCGAATCGTAACCATAGTCAAACACTACAGCATCTTTCGCGAATGGCGTTCGTGGTCCAACAGTGGAGGAAGATTTCGTGAATGTGCCGAAATAACCCGGTCGAGTGTCCTCGTCGAAAATGAGCACCTTCGCAGGGATCTTCTCCCGGGACTCTAGAAGAGAAAGAATGCGTCGAACTGTAACGTCGTCGCCAAGCACTTCTGCCTCGGAAAGTTGGGAGAGAAGGTCACGAACACAGTAACGAGAGGAAGACTTCAGGTTTGTAGTCTTCGGTCTTCTTTGTTGAGATTTCGAACGCGCTTCAGCAAGGAAATCGGTGTAATTTACTTTGAGTAAGACTGTGATTAGTTGGACACGCGCAGTAGTTAGAATTCGCGTACCGTTTGCAGAACCCGCTTGCATCTTCGAGGAAGAAGCGACGGGTGACACAGCGGGCTCATCTACATCGATAGTAATCACTTCCTTTCCCTTTCGACGGTCCAAAAAGTAGTTACTTGGTGCCAAGATCGCGTCTTTCTTGATAATGAACGGTTTGAAGGTCTTCTCGAAATCCGTCGAGGTCGCTGAATCGTCTACCGAAGCGGACGTACCATTCGAGGACTTGTGACGAATGGGGCCTGCTTTGATCGCAGTAACCTTAGGTTTGAGAAAGCTTGATAAGAGTGATCGTGACTTGTTTTGTGATTCCTTCTCTTTTCTTTCCTTTTCGACTTTGGCGGCCTTCTTCTCGGCTTTCTCCTTTTCCTATTACATTTGATTAGAAACTGTATATGAAGGGTAAGAATAGGAAGTACTGACTTTTGCGAGTTTCTCTGGATCCACTGCTCTTTCCTTCTTTGCTTGGGACACGATCGTACTCGAGCTTCCTTCGCCATTTTGTGCGTGCTTATAGCAATGCCATCAGACGCGGGCTCGAAGATTCGAACTTGACAATACTCACATCGGTTGTTTCTTGAGAGGCGGGGATAGGTACATTTTCATCCGATCCTGAGCGGTTCAGAGAAAACGTTATAACCCCTGTGCCTTCCACTTTTTGCTTCTTGTTAGTTTTAAGCAAAGCTTCTCGTTCCGGAGCGGGTAAGGCATCAAATATACGGCGTAGATCCTCCTTGGCTTGCTGCCGTTCGAGCCTCCGAGCCTGGAGTTTGTCCTGGACAGACGACGGAAGCCATCCTCGGTAATTCTCCTTGACTTCCCAGCGCCATAACGAAAGCGCCGCTGGTATCTTTCCTGGACCGTCCAGGCCATAGTTTACACGGGTTGCGACAGACACGATCGCAAGTTCTATTAGGGCTTGAGGTAAGATCATCTCGAATGTTGTCGGAGCGTTGCTATCCGAAGCTTGGGCTTCTTCGCTGAGAGGCTTGAGACCGTCGTGAATATGTTTGGATAGGACGTAAGCCGTTTTCTCGCTAAGGGAGTTCTAGTTAATATAATGATACGCTGAACAGTATGATTACCCGATACCTCTCCTGCACCAACTTCGCAAGAAGTGGCAGATGCTCTTGGGGGAATGCATCCAATTTCGACGCGCCTTGTTTGACTTTCGCCTCAAAAAACTCCCTAAATCTTACGGTTTCTAGATGAGAGTGTTCAAATGAGGATATTCTCTTCAACGAGAAAATGACCACTTTACCTTGCATCGTCTCCGAAAGCTTTTCGAGTGGCAGTAGTTTCTGCCGCAAGACCGCCTTTCCGTTCTTCAGCTCCACTATGGACGACTTCGCTTGTTTAGCTGTAATGAAATATGGTTCAGTCTCTACGTCTCTTCTCGAACCAACGAAATGCAACAACTTACGTTGAATCGCCGTCGACGTGGACGCGTCCTGTCGTGGTGCACCTTCAAAAATGAGGTGAGTGACGACACGAACCTCTCAACTTGGTTACAGACACGTACCTAAATCTACCTGACTATTTGCCATGATGGGCTGGAGCATGACACGTCTCGGTGACGATGATGGACGCGTCGATGAGGGGGATGGACACGACGACAAGCTCGCGACGACGAAGAACGCGGTGAGGCCGTGCGAACCGTCCACCAAAAACACGGTGTGACGCGTTTGGACGCGACGCGTCGAGTCTCTCGCTCTTCGTCACGCACACCTCTTCAACCTGAAGCCATGTTCCTCAAACCACAGACAGGAAAGCAACAGCAACAAAAGCAAGAAATAGAACCTGCGCTGCAACCATGGGTCGAGAAATAGTGCGTGGCCATGACATTTCTCCTTAGATTTCTTCTAACGCTGCTCTTTAGTCGACCAAAGACCATAGACGACGTGTCCTCACAAGAACACATTGTCGCAGTCCTGCAAAAGACTCTGACGTCCTCAAACGTAGCCTGCCTTTTAAAAAATCTTGTAGCAATATTTGACTGCTTTGTTTACAGTTACCGCACATGCTTTTCTATGGCCCTCCCGGAACAGGGAAGACGTCCACTATCCTAGCGCTCTCTCGTCAATTATTCGGGTGCGCCATCATGTCTCTCTTGATCAAATTATCTCTGACTTTCTAATTAGTCCAGATAACTTCAAAAATCGAGTTCTCGAGCTCAACGCTTCCGACGAGCGTGGCATCTCGATCGTTCGCGAGAAGATCAAGAATTTCGCAAGACAGACACCTCGCGCTCAAGCCGTTGCTAGTGATGGAAAATCATATCCATGTCCCCCCTACAAAATCATCATACTGGACGAAGCAGATTCAATGACACAAGACGCGCAATCCGCACTTCGGCGCATTATGGAGACATACGCACGGATAACCCGTTTCTGCCTTGTATGCAACTACGTGACGAGGTGCGTCTAATTTATTTCGCATCTTAACCGTGATCTTAAACGCATTCCAGGATCATCGAACCCCTTGCTTCCCGTTGTTCGAAATTCCGCTTCAAACCGCTGGATAACACATCCACCTTCTCCCGTCTCCAACACATCGCCCAAACCGAGAACGTCCCTCTTCCCCCTTCCGTGACCGAAACACTAATATCTGTCTCCGGTGGCGATCTTCGTCGTTCTATCACATACCTCCAATCTGCCTCCCGTCTTTCATCATCGACACAACCTCCGACAGAAATTACCTCGATAGATGTCCAGGAAATCGCCGGAGTAGTGCCAGACGGGGTGATTAATGGATTCGCGCGCGTTCTGGGCGTCGAAATACCGAACGACGACAGTATGGACGTGGACGATAGCAAGAAGTCGTCTCTCAAGGGCTTTGATGCAGTTCGAGGAAAGGTCAAAGAACTGATGAGAGAAGGTTATTCTGCGTCTCAGATACTATCTCAGGTATGGACACAGACTCACTGTAAATTGACTTATTGATTAAGGAATCCTCCCAGCTTCACGACTTGATCATTCTTCACCCCACGTTGAACTCGAGAAAGAAATCACAGTGTGCCATGTCATTTGCAGAAGCAGACAAAGCGCTGTGTGACGGTGCTGACGAGGAATTGTGGATGTTGGAGGTCGGCTTGACTGTACACAAAGCTTTGTCGAAATGATTACGCCTTGCATTCAACATTATCTCCCTCTTGCTTTGATGGAGCCTCCAAAAAGAGCGCTTTATGGCGCGTTGATCATTTTCGGACAGTAAGAAGGAATAACAACAACGATAGCGAGCCGCAAGTATGATGCACAGTCGGGTACAAAATACAAAACACAATTCGGCTTTTTTGACACATCGAGAACCGTCTATAGAATCAGTGACTTGCAAACAATCAGCACAAGCCCTTTATTTTACTTTCGGATCGTAGCTTTGGTCATAGCTCTCTTAATCTGCAGCTGCGCCTTCTTGAGTTCATCCGCTGTGCTCGCAGCATCCTCAAGCTTCTCCATTGCACTCGCGAGTTCCTTCTCGACTGCAGCCTTCTGTGCACGCTTCATGTTCGCGCTCTCGGGGCTTCCGATCACGCTCTCAATCTGGTTGACATACGCCTCAAGCTCGCTCTTCGCCTCATGGCGTGCAGAGAACTCGCGATCGGCCTGCTTGTAGTTTTCTGCCTCGCTGACCATGTTCGCGATCTCCTCCGATGTCAGACGACCGACGGAGTTGACGATGCTGATGGACGCCTTGCGGCCAGATGCACGGTCCTGTGCGGAGACCTTGAGCAGACCGTTCGCGTCAACCTCGAAGGTGGTGACGAGCTCAGCCTGGCCGCGAGGAGCAGGGAGGATGCCCGTGAGCTCGAACTCGCCGAGGAGACGGTTGTCCTTGCATTGCGTGCGCTCGCCTTCGTACACGGGGAACGTCACTGTTGTCTGGTTGTCCTCGACGGTGGTGAACGTGCGGCTCTTGTTCGTGGGGATGGGTGTGTTGCGAGGAACGACAACACCGAAGACATCGCCCTGCATGGCGACACCAAGAGAGAGGGGGGCAACGTCGAGAAGGAGGAGATCCTGGGTCTTCTCGGATGTCTGGCCAGTAAGGACGGCGGCTTGAACAGCAGCACCGTATGCAACAGCCTCATCGGGGTTGATGGACTTGTTGAGCTGACGGCCACCGAAGAGTTCGGAGACGAGTGATTGAATCTTGGGGATACGAGTAGAACCACCAACGAGGACAATGTCATCAACCTATCGAATCGTTTAAGTACCTCGCGACTATGAAATTTCTCGATTAAATTACCTTATCCTTGGAGATCTTCGCATCCTTAAGGACCTTCTCGACAGGGTCAATGGTGGATTTGAACATCGCAGCATTGATCTCCTCGAACTTCGCACGACTGATAGTTGCAGAGAAATCTTCACCCTCGTATAACGAGTCAACTTCGACGGTGGTTTGAGCGACGGAACTGAGAGTTCGCTTAGCACGTTCGCAAGCGCTCCTCAGACGACGAAGGGCACGCGGGTCCTCGCTGATATCGTGCTTGGTCTTGCGCTTGAACTCGTTCTTGAAGTGCTCAAGGAGGTTGTTGTCGAAGTCCTCACCACCAAGATGGGTGTCTCCAGCAGTCGCCTTGACGGCGAAGACACCACCAGTGATGTTGAGCAAGGAAACATCGAAAGTTCCTCCACCAAGATCGAAAATGAGGACGAAGCGCTCGGCCTTGGATTGATTGTCAAGACCATAAGCGATAGCAGCGGCTGTTGGCTCGTTGATAATACGGAGAACCTCAAGGCCAGCGATTTGACCAGCATCCTTTGTAGCGAGACGCTGAGAGTCGTTGAAGTATGCAGGGACGCTGCGAGAAGTTTATCAGGCAAGGCAAGCGAATGCGATGTATCTTAACTTACGTGATGACGGCCTTCTTGACGGTCTTGTTGAGCTTCGTCTCAGAGATTTCCTTCATTTTTGATAAAACCATAGCCGAGATTTCCTGGGGAGTGAAGGTCTTGGTCTCGTTGTTGAGATACTCGACCTCGATGAGAGGAGAGCCATCCTTGTCGATGACCTTGAAGGGCCAGTGTTGCATGTCCTAAAATTGAGGTCAGCACGACATACTTGCTCGGTTCAGGGACGGATGCATGCCTTTTTTACTGCCTCATCGCTGGTTCGTAGTACGTGATGAGCAACAACCCTCAAGCAAGAAACGATGTTACATACTCAAATCGACGACCAATGAGACGTTTTGCGTCGAAGACAGTGTTTCTTGGGTTCATGGCTGCCTGGTTTTTTGCGGCATCGCCGATGAGACGCTCCTCAGAGGCAAATGCAACGTATGATGGTGTCGTGCGGTTTCCCTCTGTGAAAGTTCAGAGGTCGATACGATAAGATAGAGAAAGATGCACGCACGATCATTCGGGATGATTTCGACACGATCCTCCTGCCAGACACCAACGCAGCTACGGTGCAGTGTGTGAGCTTCACTTTCTTCGACGCATATAGTTTGAAGGAGAAAAAGCTCACGAGTATGTTGTACCGAGATCAATACCAATAGCGCCCTTGTAGACGTCCTCCATCGTTGAGAAATGCGAAAGAAAGGGAGAAAAAGAAATGGAGGTTGCGGGCGAAGAGGGCAGGAGGAGGAAGAGTGCGCGAAGAAAAAAAATTGCATCGATCAGTCCAGGGTTCCCACGGGTCCAGGTGTCGACGGTCGACGGCAATTGGCTCGTCCTCGTCGCCGTCACTGTCGACCACAGAAATGTCTGCTCTACGAAGATGTGCTGCTCGACAACGATGGCGAAGTCACCTGGCAGCACCAATGTCGACAGCGACGAACATCCCCAGAAACGCACCGCTGCAAACTCCACAGGACTGGTCAGAAATGCAGTATGATCGCGGTGTCCAGAAGATATTCAGTCCGTTCTCCATATTTTGTTCAACATTCATGAACTGAGAAATTATTCTGCAGTGGATCGGTTTGAAAAGTTTGGGTCGACGCAGACTCGAGAAAATGCCTGGCAGCCTCATCACTCTCTTCACCGTCCACCACCTCCCGGACAACTCACATTATCTGCACTCGTAGCCTCGGGCGCACATTTCGGACACTCACCCTCTCTCCTCAATCCCAATTTCATCCCCTACGCGTATGGTACACGCGCAGGCGTCACCATAATTGACCTCGATCAAACGCTCCCTCTCCTCCGACGCGCAGCCAACCTCACGAGAGCAGTCGCGGCGCGTGGGGGCACCGTCGTCTTCTTGGGTTCAAGACCCGACATTCGAGGCGCCGTCAAGAAAGCTGCAGAGCGCATGGGTGACCGACAGAGCTACTACGTTGGCGAGAAGTGGCTTCCAGGTACCCTCACCAACCGCCTTCACCTCTTTGGTCCCCGAATCCTCAACCGCACGCGTGTCATCCCCGATCTCATGATCATCCTCAACCCCCTCCAAAATATGCCCGCCATCCGCGAATGCGCGATCGAGCACATACCCACCATTGGCATAATTGACTCCAATGTCGATCCCCGCATTATCATGTACCCCATACCTGCCAACGACGAAAGTACGCGAACGGCAGAGCTCGTTTCGGGTGTTCTGAGTATCGCAGGTCGGGAAGGCGTCGAGCTATGGAAACAGGAAGAGACGAGGAGACTGCTGGAACGGAATTCGAATGAGACGAAACGAAACGAGCGGAGACGGCGAGAAGCCGAGGAGGAAAACTACCAGATTGGACACGACGGCGGATCTAAGTTATAGACTGTCTCCATTTTGTTCAGCATGTCCTTCATCTATTGCATTTTGAGTGGTGTTCGCGTACAATTCACTATTTCGCTCGGAGGGAAAAGGAGAGATGGTAAGATGTATTCGGCTCGCGTTTACAGAAGGTCAGGTGTAAAGAACTGGGGCCCCTTCTTACTAACTTCTTTTTCTCGGTTTGTTATCAAGCATAGCATGGGTCGTCCACGTTTTTGTGTAACTGACAGTTACTGACTATTTTCTCTAGGCGCCGTCTCCGAAATATCTTACACGCGCAAACACTTTACGTTACTTTGTGCTCCTCGTTCTGATCTGTGGCTTGGTTCCTTGGGCGCAAGCGAGGGTCTCTTCCCAGCATAAAAACATGTCTTTCTCGCATTCTGCAGCTACATCGACGACGCTGGAGATTACCCCCCCCCCCCCTTCCCTATCCTCTAAACAAGGAGGAAGGTACTCTTAATCGAGAAGAGACCGTTGAACATGTCAGAAAATGATGACCACCCAAATTTAACACTAACCACGCTTCGCGACATTTTCCCTCGTGTCAATCCCAAGCATCTCATCGGAGAACGTGCTCTACTGGTACTTGGAAACTTACAAGGCGAAGGGATTACGGCCAACATCGTGCGTATCGATATTTGCTGTAGTCTGAATTTACTTGAACCCGCTGTTCAGGTTAGAAGCAAGAGCAGAGATCTCCAGTTCGAGCCGCTCTCCTATTACCATGGTCAGGATGACTCCCTGATCACACAGTGCTTAATCGCCGACCAGCTTGATAGCACGAGCTTGATCGAAGATCTCATCGTCTCTAAGTCATCTGCTATGCGGGATATCTCGCAGATCGCATCCATAGCGAACAGTCAAGCTAAGACGGATCGTCTTATCGAATACCATCTCCAGCACATCCACGAGAGTCATCCGGCGCTCATAACCAGATCTATTCAGCTCATCTCCCTTTGGAATCACCACTCAGGTCATAGAGGTATCAAAGCGCTCAAAACATTCAAACTCCCCTTCGTATCTCCTGAGGTATTGTCGAAGCTCACGAGCAAGCGTAACCTCGTGCGCGTATTGGGATTACTCCTCCCCCACCACGAAGAACAATGTGCCGTTATTTACGCCAACCCGAATGTTCCTACTCAATGTCCGGTATTTTACTTCGCTGAAGTTCTCGTTGATGGGGAAGCACGCGAGGTAGCGATCAAAGAAACGTGGTCCGGCTTTTGCGAGTCTCGGGAAGACGTTCCCTTTTCCCGACGTTTTTGCAGAAAAATAGGATCATTTATTCATGGGGCGGCGGCGATAAATTCGAAGTCTGCTTCTTGCACGCTTGACGCTGGTCATTGTGCGATATCTACTCCGAGCACCGGGGTAGAAACTCGATGCCATGTCCGCCATGCTCTTCAATCCCTTGCCCCTTCACTGCGAGATTTCTCTTCTACGAAAGAGATCTTGGTAGCGATCGTTGACATGATAGATGGTATGGGGAGCCTTTGCCTTCAAATGATTTTTACTGAGTTTAAGTGTCTAATCCCAGTCGTCCGAGCCGCATATGATAATGATTTGCAACTAGGAAACTTCGGTCTGGGTGACATACTGCTTTTCAACGATCAAGGCGGGCGGCGGGGCATTCTCGTTGACCACACTGCGGCCCTCTCATTCGAACGATTGAGATATGAGGGCTACAAGGTATGTCGTCGATGTTCCACTTGCTCTTCCTAGCTATCTTTCTAACTTGCGCACAGGGATCAGGGCCCTTCATGGCAACCGACCTCCTTGAGAACGACCTCGATTATCCCCATTATCCCCACACATTTCTCCATGATATAGAATCGCTCTTCTACATCATGTGGTGGCTCATGACGCTTTACGACGGACCAGGCCGTCCGCGCTATATCTCAAGGGACAGCGAATTCTACTCCAACACGATTGGGGCCCTCTGCCAGGAATATACCAGTTTACCGTACGCTGCCAAAACCAAGCGTGGCATGTTCGAAGATACCAACGTTCAAAGTCTGGCGCCGTATTTCAGGGAGATGCCGATGGTCAATCGCCTTGATGACCTTCGGGTGTTCCTGTTTCATCCGCGCAAGTGGCACGAGGATTCCGACTTAAAGAGGTTGGACAGATACTGGATGGGATGGAAGGATCTGCCTGAAATCGAAGCCGAATACAAAAAGATCCCCATCTATATGCGTCCTCCTTCGCTCGTCTACGAGTCTGTTCTGGGCATTTTGCTAGAGTTGGTAGCGAGCGAAGAGCTAACTGAAGGGGGGACAGCTTTGAGCAACGAGGTCGTCGAGGAGTCGGACGTTATGGTGGATGTTCATGAAGTTTCCACCAAGTTTTGCGCTCAATGCGCTGTGAAACCGTTATTTGACGAATCAATGTGGTCTTCACTTGTCAATCAGACGTGGAAGGAAAACTTCGAAAAGGTTTCATGGCGATACAATGCGATTCAAAAGTACCACTGGTATCTCGAACACCACTTCAATTTCCATCTGAATGCGAACCCCGTCTGTGAGGAGCCGCCACTCAAGCGAATGAAGTTAAAATATGCAGTCTGATCATACGGACACAATCTTCCTTCTGACATTAGAAAATCTCGGGATAGTTTCGCTATTATCTTCTACCCCATCTCCTTTTTCTTGTTGAATGCGAGGTGCTTGTAAATACATGCGAATTTGGCGAAATGGACAACGATCGCTCGTTCAGTTGATCGTAAGAGACTCGTTTCTAAGCATGTACTGAGATAGTGTAGTTCGGTACTAGAAGATCTCGCAAGACGCAGATTTACACGAACCGTTTTAGAGTTGCCGTCAAGAAGATTTGCCTGTGGTAGACGATTACAGAGTGGAATCGAGGAGTTATCGAGCGCGAAGTGCTTTGGCTAGCTCGGCTTGTCTTTCATGGATCTTTTGTGGATTAGCAGAAGTGGTGGCAGCAGGTTGTTAATCGGTTGTTTCGCCAGCGACATCACTGATCCTGATCCTTTTCTTAATATCGATCGGCCCTGCCGTCAATCGTTTGGAGTCGCGAGTCCCTCCTTTGCTTCCTTCACAATTCGCCGAGTCGGAAACAAGTGGTGGAGGCATGATGTTTGCGTTAGTCCCTTCATAGGCCTTTACTACAAGTGGACTGCGAAACCCTAGCGCATTTGCAACAGAGGTGTAGTCCGATCCCAGTATGTTCATGAGCTCGGCCGCGGTCCCGACACTCCGCAGAATATTTAGGCCTCTCTCTTTTCTCTCTACCCAACGGCTGGTGGCTGCAAGACTCGAAGGTTTGATGACTTGTAGAGTTTCTGGAGATGTCCTGGTGATGGTCTTCCACTTAACGCCCCATCGACTGGTCGCCTCAAGCTGTTGCACGAGATGTTTTCTGACGTGAGCCTGCTCCTGGACCAAGAGAACCGATTCTGTTCCGATGAAGAAAGATACAAGGTGTTTGCAATTTTCGCATCCACATCCTACGGCTTTGATGTTTGCAAGAGGGACGAAATCTGGAGGTCTAGGCCCAAGCACGATCGTCACATAGTCGTTCAGAACTTGCGCCGTAAACTGTCGAAACGGTTCAGCTGAGAGAGATTGTCCTCGCTGCGAGAGGAACTCTTTGATGCGAGGAACTATCGGTACGAGGACCCATTCGATGCAGGTATTGCGCATTTCGTCGCTGTAGGAGGAGACATGTAACAAGAGCTTGTTGAGAATACCAGATGCCAGACTTTGTACTTCGAAATCGAAGCAAAGCGCGAGTAAATCCATAGTGGCTTCGACGGCGGGTGAGACCATATCTCGCAGTGACAAGCGCCAGTGCTTGATATCCTTTGTGTTGGACGTCAATTTCGTCTCTGAGATGATGACCTTCGTAATGTCAGATATTATTCGTTCGCAAGAATCCATTTCCGAATTGCTCATCTCCCTCGTCTTCTTTATTTCGAAGATCCCTTGGAGTAACTTCAAAGAAAGTTTTCGGTTTCCTTTGACGAGCGACTCGATCAAGCTGATCGTAAGCCTGTGATCGTGATTGATGAGTATCCAAAAAAAGTGATAAAGGAAGCTTGCCCTTACTTTTCCTTCAGTACCGATGCACTTGATCTCCTGGCTGCCACGACAAAAACCTCGACATCTGTATCCTTACGATCTGGCTTTGACAAAAAGTTCTCCGAGAATAGTTCAACCGCGAAATTGAAGAATTCGATAAGTGCAATGTCTCCGGACTTGAGGGTTTCCTTGGACTTCAGTACTGTATCAAGTCGCTTCACCGCAGGGCCCATGAATGTTTCCGCAATCCAAGCCTTTTCGTCGCCTTTTTCATTCGAATAAGTGGTCCTCATTCTGTCAACGAAGACTCTACAGTTCTCCGAGCTAGGAAGCATCAAGCAAAGTTCCATTGTGCTTGACCACGAGTCGATGTCGGGTTCCCTTTTTTCGGGCGAGCTCCAAGAGTATGAGTAAGTGGAGCTCGAGGGCTTCACGAGCACGGGGAATACAGCGGCGTCAGGAAGAATTTCTCTCAAGATGTTTCTGATGACGTCGTCCATTGCTGGCGGTTCGGATAGTACTGAGGAAGGCCCCTTTGAAAGTCCAGAGAGCAACAAGGACCAGAAGGTCATGCTTGGCTTGAGTTTTTTTAGTTGCGAAACCACACTATGGATCCGTTATGGTTTGAAGCAACTGAGCTTCGAACAAACTTACACGTCCTTGAAATATAGCGCCCCATTATGTTTTGCCGCGTTTATGAGTATTTCGACGTCGGTGTTTTTAGGTTCTTTGAGCGTACTCAAAACGCAATATCTCAGAGCCTCGAACCATCGCACCCAGGATGTATTGTCTCGTTCGATGGCGCTCTTTATCAACTGTTCGGCGAGGATGATGCGCCTCAAGTTCGTGGCGTCCTGTCTGAGTGCCATCTCAAGGCTATAATGTCGCAGCGGAGTGAGACTCAACACCAGGAATGGGGGCTATAGTGGCTTACATATTTTCAACACAAGAAACCCCAAAAGCCCCAAGGGCAGCTAGGAAACCCTTGCTCCCAACTGCCATGATGAGTTGACTGGACGGACAAGAAGAAACGGCGCGAGTCCAGACATCAGGCCTATTCCAGCTCCGCGCAGCATTCGTGAGAGAAGAGATGATATTTCGCGTCACCGAGACAGGTAGACCTTTGTTCATAAGTCTGCACATTCGATTCGCCAGAGCTACATCTTCGTTTGTTGGCGCTTGAGAGCCAATACCGATCTTCGCGAGGTTGGATTGTACATAGCCGGAAATTTTGGATTCGTCAAATTTCAATTGTTGTGCATCCGGGCAGAAGATAAGAACCGTGTCGTAATACCCTGCAGGCGAAGTCATCAGCATTTTTGGTGGGTGCGTGTAGAGGGTAAATGAAAACACACAGTACTCGAGATCCCCGCCCTCCTTAACTTGGCGTTAGAATGTAGTTATAATAATGAAAAGATATGGAACATACGTTACCAGTATATCCCGTGTAGCGCTCTTTGTGGGGATCGCCGTCACTCAAACCACCTGGAATCATTTCTTCGTCCTCAATCGAGAAGTGCTTCTTGTCCATTGGCATTCCGTTCGTGTCGTAAACACTTTTAATCTTCAACTCTTCGTCATAAACTTCTGTCATCTCAAACCCTGCCGTATTCGACGTTGGTCCTCGCCAAAATCGTCCTTCTCCGCTCGTCTCTTCTGCACCTCCTGTCTTACATAGTTCAATGTTGGCAATATAAAGTCCAATGTCCAGCTCTTCGGCGATCGGTGCCACAATAACGACTAATCGTGCATCGTCACCTTTCAATCCTCCCGCCTGCAGATTCCTCTGGGAGTACTCGTGGTCCATCGAAAAGCATAACTTCTCCTCTATTTCATAGCCGGCGTTGTGAACTTTAGACCAATTTTCGAGTAGCGTTCTGAGCTTCTGAAATTTCTCTTCTGGCAGATTGACGATTGGTCTGAAGAAGTTCTTTCCGTGTAGAAGATTGTAGGATAATGCCAGTCGATATCCAGATTGGACCGGCTTCACCGAATGCATAATATCGGTGTACCACGACATGACGTGCGTCGTATTGTATGAAGTATCTGCGATATCGATTACCTCATCTTTCCCTGCGTGGCTTAGAACGACCTGTCCACCGGAAAAGCGAGAGGGCAAGGTGACAACGATCGTGGCAAACATTCCTGGCGTTTTCTCCGTACTGAGAATGAAGTCAGTCAGTATGAATGGATTCTATCAGGCAGCTTACTCTTGGTGCGGAAGGAAGCTGTAACGATTGTGAGTTCATGAGGATACTTTAGGATGAAAGCTATGCTTACTGAGAGCCAGTCTCGTAAAGTAAGAGCTTGTACAGCTCTGCCCGAGGAGCGGATGCCGATATAGACACGCCTAAAGCCTCGCAAACACGCGGGATGACGGTTTTCTCCATCCAAAGGTTCCATGCTGGATTCTCGAGCGTAATCTATGCATGTGTATTGGAAGATATATATGCCATTCGACTTTGTATAAGATATAAAGAACCTCACCTTTGACGCGTCAATTTCCCATGTATCTCTGACAGAAGTGTCCACAACGGTCCGTTCCGCCATGCCAAAGGGCGCTTGCTTGCTTTTTGAGATGAGCCGCTGTGCTTCAGGTGCAGACAGAGGGAGACCCAGGGCACCGAAGTCGCTGATCGAGATCAAAGGATTGGGAGCATCTGAGAAAGCGCGATGGCAATAATACGAATTCGGAGAGACTTTGAGTTCGTTCACCAAACGCGTGAGATCGTGCTGGAGAATGTTAGGAGCTACATAGCTGACCGTGCACCATGACCGCACCTTCAAACTGTCCAAGGAGTTTAGAATCTCTTCACTAACTTCGTCGTCGTCGTCGTCGTCGTCAGTTTCACAGTCCTCCGAATCCGACGAAACGGTGACGTCCGAGTCAACACCTTCCATTCCACTTCCACTCGATTGACTATCAGAGGATTTTTCGTGCAGTTTAATAGTCGGCGAAGTGCTTCCAGCTGGCATACTCAGATCTTTATCTGCTAACAGGGCGTCGTCGGCTTCGGGGCGATACGACGTTGGTTTCAAGTAGAAGCATGATCGATGACGCAGAACACTTACAAACATTGACAACCTGTTTTTTCATAACTTCCATCTTCGCATCCATAGACCAACGTGGCTGAGTTCAAGTCGTCGTCGTGTTCGCTGAGCCGGAAATTGAGAAAGCGAGGGTTGCCAGTGCAGCGAAGAAGCGAGTTCCGTCACGGATGTGACGAGTCGCGTCGTCACGACGCGTTTTCTGGTTGGGAGGAGGTGGACGCCTAGACGTGAGTCTCGCATGTAATATTATCATGGAATAAATGACAGAACGTCGAGTTATCAAGTGACTTATATTTTTTTTTCCCAAACGGTACCCTTTTTAAGCCAATAGATATCCCTGGATACTGGTAGATATAGGACTAACTCTAAAACGGAGACTACTTACATGGATCTTACGTTAAGTGATATGTTAGATCCACCAAGAAAGAATGGTGATGATTGACACTTGTAAGGCAGAGTAATGGTTGAGTGTATTCTAACTGGTTTAGCTCTTCGGCAGCGTGTCGTTGATCGGGAGCAGCAGCTTGTCAAACAGTTGTTCCGCCAGCATTGCCATCCATCCTGATCCTTTTCTGACTGTTGTTCGACTCCATCGATAATCGTTTGGATCCGCGATTTTTTCCATTGCTTCCCTCGGAATTTGCTGAGCCGTGACTCCACCCTGAGGCCTTTAGTACTGCCAGAGGACTGCGAAAGCCAAGGGCATCTGCAACGAGCGTGTAGTCTGATCCGAGGATGTTCGAGAGCTCTTCTGTTGTTCCAACACTTTGCAAAAATTTCAAGCCTCTTTCCTTCCTCTCTATCCAATGTGTAGCGGCAGCAAGGCTCGAAGGTTTGATAACCTGAACAGTTTCTGGTGACGTCCTGACGATGATTTTCCACTTAACACCCCAACGGCGAGTCGCTTCGAGCTGCTGCAACAGATGCTTTCTGACATTGACCTTCTCCTGTATCAGGAGCACGGATTCCGTTCCGATGAAGAAAGACACCAGACGTTCGCAGTCAGCGCATCCACATCCAACGGCCTTGATGTCTGCAAGAGGTACGGACTCCGCCGGTCTTGTTCCCAGCACGATTTTCACATAGTCGTTCAGAACTTGCGCCGTAAACTGTCGAAACGGTTCAGCTGAGAGAGATTGTCCTCGCTGCGAGAGGAACTCTTTGATGCGAGGAATGATCGGTACGAGGACCCGTTCGATGCATGTAATGTGCGTCTCGTCACTAAAGGAGGCGACGTGCAGCAAGAGCTTGTCCAAAAGATCTGAGGCGAGACTCTGTACTTCGAAATCGAAGCAAAGTGCGAGCAAATCCATGGTAGTTTTGACAGCAGGTGAAACCACGTCGCGTAATGGCAGTTGCCAGTGTTTGATGTCCTCCGGATTTGATGATAAACTCGTCTCCAAGATTATAGCCTTCACTATATCGAATACGATTCGCTCACAAGATTCCGTATCCGAATTAGCCATCTCCCTCGCTTTCTTCATCTCGAAGACTCCCTGCAATAGCTTTGGAGCAAGTTTTGGATACTTTTTGACGAGCGATTCGATTACACCGGTGCTGAGCCTTCGAATTGATGAGCAAAAATGAAACGCAACAAAATGGAATCGTGTCCTCACTTATCATTCAGCAGCGACACGTGTGAACGACTGGCGGCTGAAATGAAATCCTCGATTTCCGCCTCCTTGCAGTCCGGCTTCGACAAGCGATTCTCCACAAACAATTCGGTCGCGAAATCGAAAAATTCGATGAGTGCCATGTCTCCAGACTTTAGAACCTCCTTGGAATTCAAGATCGTATCAAGTCGCCTCACCGCAGGGCCTACGAATGTATCCAAAATCCAAATCTTCTCATCGTCCTTCTCATTTGCATAAGTGTTCCTCATCTTTTCAACGAAAGTTCTGCAGTTTCCCGAGCTAGGTAGCAGCAAACAAAGCTCCATTGCCTTTGACCACGAGTCAATGTCCGGTTTCTTCTTTGCGGGTGGATCCAAAGAGTATGAATACGAGGAGGATGTCTTCGCGAGCACAGGAAATGCGGCCACATTAGATAGTATATCGTCCAAAACATTGCTGACAATGGCGCCCACGGCTTGAGGCTCGGGAGGTATGAGGGAACGCGCCTGGGACAGTCCGGATAGTAAAGATAACCAGAAGTTCAAATTCGGCTTAAAACTTTTGAGCTGCGATATCACACTATGCGATCGTTAGACGTGAAACTCATCAGCTTCAAACTAACTTACACGTCGTTGAAATATTGCGTGCCACTGCATTTTGCCGCGTTGACCAAATATTCGACGTCGGCGTCTTCAGGCTCTTTGAGCGTACACAAGACGCTATATCTAAGGCCGTCGAACCAGTATACCCATGCTGGATCATGTCGTTCGATAGCATTCTTGAAGAGATGTTCGATAAGAGATAACCGCCTCGAGTTCGTGAGGTCGTAATGCAGGGCGTTGAGAAGACTGCAAAATCACAATGATGTTGAGTTCAGTATCCAAATAAAATGCTGACAACTTACACATTTTCTACGTGAAGAACCCCAAACATATCTAGAGCTTCCAGGAAGCCATCATTGCCGATGGCCTCGAGTAGATGTTTGGGCGGGCAAGAAGAAACAGCGCATTTCCAGACGTCGAGGTGATTCCAGTTCCGCGCAGCGCATGTGAGTACATCCATTGCCTCCTCCAATACCGAAATCGGCGGACCTCTGTTCATGATTTTTAACACTTGGTTCACTAGAGCTATATCTTCTTTCGTCGGTGCTTGAGATTCGACGTGAATTTTGGCCAGGACATCTTGCGCATAGTCACAAATTTGGTTCTGGTCGATTCGGAATTGATCGAGATCCGGGCAGAAAATGAGAAGTGAGTCATGATACCCTGGAGGCAAAAACTTTCAATGGTGATAACAGACGAATAGAAATGAAAACAAACAGTATTCGAGGTTCCCTCCCTCCTATACTTGACGTTAGTATGTGCTGATGGTTGTGAAAAAGTACAACATACGTTCCCAGTGTATCCGGAGTACTCCTCTTCGTCAGGATCACCGTCACCCAAACCACCAGGGACCATTTCTATGTCATCAATCGAAAGATAGCCCGCGTCCATCGGTATTCCGTCGACGTCGTATACACATTCGATCGACAAGGTTTCGTCGTAAACATCAGTCATCTCGAAGCCCGACGTGTCCGATGTTCGTCCTTTCCAAAAGCGACCTTTACCGTCCCATTCTTCCGCAGCCCCTTCCTTACGAAGTTCCACGTTGGCGACGTAAAGCCCGAAGTTCAGCTCTGCAGCAATTGGTGCTACGATAGCAACCAAACGAGCATCATCACCCTTCAGTGTTGCCGATCGTAAATTCATTTCGGAATACTGGTGATCCATCGAGAAGCATAACTTCCAATCTATATCTTGATGGCCGGCGCGGTCAGCCTTAGACCAGTTTTTAAGCAAGGTCCTGAGCTTCTCGGTTTTCTGCTCCGGCAGGTTGACGACTGGCTTGAAGGAATTTTTCCCGTGAACAAGATTGTAGGAGAACGCGAGTCTGTATCCCGATTGCACCGGCTTTACGGAATGCATGATATCGGTGTACCAAGACATGACATGTGTCGTGTTGAATGAAGTTTCAGCGATATCGATAACATCGTTTTTTCCTGCGTGACTCAGAACGAGCTGTCCTCCGGAGAAGCGAGAAGGCAAAGTGACAACGATCGTGGCAAACATCCCTGGCATTTTCTCCGTACTGAGAATGAAGTCAGACAGTATTAGATATGAATTCTGTCAGGCAGCGTACTCTTGGTGCGGGAGGAAACTGCAATGAAAATTAGGTGATGAAAATACGTGAAGACGAGAGCTATACTCACTGAGAACCGGTTTCGTAGAGTAAGAGCTTGTACAGCTCTGCACGAGGAGCAGAAGCTGAGATAGAAACGCCTAAAATCTCGCAAACATGTGGAACAACGGTCTTCTCCATCCAAGTGTTCCATGCCGGATTTTCAAGCATGATCTACAAACGTATATATAGGCGTGAGTTCCACTCGAATTTGAACATTGAACAGTACCCTGCCTTCGACGCGTCAATTTCCCAAGTATCTCTGACAGCTTTATCCACAACGGTCCGTTCTCCCTTACCAAAGGGTGCTTGCCTGCTTGAGGAGATAAGCCTTTGAGCTTCAGGAGCGCTCAAAGGGAGTCCCAAGGGACCGAAGTCGCTGATAGAGACCATAGGATTGGGAGCATCCGGGAAAGCTTGATGGCAATAATATGAATTTGGAGACGCCTTGAGATCGTCTAACAGTTTGGTGAGGTCATCCTGGGAGGTTTCAGGCTTCGTATGACGGGAAGTGACTTGTAATCATACCTTCAGATTTCTTAAAGACTTCAGATCTTCTTTAGTGATTTCCTCTTCATCGGTTTCATAGTCCTCCGAATCTGACGAAACAGTGACATCCGAATCAAAGTACTCCGAGTCGTCCTCGTCTGCGCTGGCGTTCTCCGTTTCTTGAACACATGTTCCTCCGTTTTCATCCCTTTGGTCATCAGAGGACGATCCGTTTGGATGAGCACTGGGTAACGTGCTCTCTGGAGGTAAATTGTGATTGTTCTCTGCCAGCGAGGTGTTGTCGGCTTCGAGGCAGTTCGTTGACTTCGCGAAATAGTCCATCCAGTTGTAGAAGACTCACAAACAGCATCGGGGCATTCTTTTGCACCGTCCATAGTGTCATCCAATCAATCCTGAGTTTACATACGATGGAGGTGGGCGCAAGCAAATAGCAACGACGTGTCGGCGATCGCGAAGCCTGGAACGAAAAAACTTCGTCGCGTCCTGGCGGCTCGTTACACCACGTGACAAATCGCGTTGTCACACCTCGTTTTCTTTCGCGTTTTTCTTCCTTCATTTAAGGTCACTGTAAATCGAGAAGTCGCAATGCGCGCACCGAACACTTCTGGAGATGTCCCAATCGATTTCATCTCGAGCGCCATCTACAATTCACATCGAATGCTAATAGTACAAGAAAATCCTATAAATTGATTGGTTAATTTTGTCTACGATGGCGAGCGCGGAATTTGCGACTGTTGGAATTTCCGCCAGTACTCTGCGAGGGATTTTCGAGATTATTTGGTTGAGCTAGACGGGGAAGGTCGGCAGCACTCACCTTCAGCCTCTTCTAACGCCTTTACGTTACCCTTCAGTTTATTCAATGTTTCGACATACTCGTCCTCTTCAACGCTATCGAACACGATTCCACCGCCAGCTTGAAGATATGCGACACCATCTTTGAAGACCATCGTCCTGATGGCGATACACGTGTCCATCTCGTCGCCCTTGAAATCCCACCTCCCCACCGCACCCGCATATACCCCACGTCTTTCCTTCTCAAGCCCTGCAACAAGCTCGATCGCCTTAATTTTCGGCGCGCCTGAGACGGTACCAGCGGGGAATATGGAGCGAAAGGCGTCGAATCGAGTCTTGTCGGCACGAAGCATACCGGAGACTTGCGAGGTGAGGTGTATGACGTGACTGAATTTCTCGACAGACATCAGCTCGTCGACCTTGACGGTCGAAGCTTGGCAGACGCGATTGACATCGTTTCGCGCGAGATCCACGAGCATGATATGCTCTGCGCGATCCTTCTCAGAGGCTAGGAGCTCCTTCCCAAGTTGATCATCCTCTGTGAATGCGCATAAGCAGAGGCCTGGAGAATCGATGCGGAATCATACCTTCCAGAGTCTTCCCTCTTCGTGTCGTTCCAGCAATCGCGTGATTGAATACCCTTCCTTTGTTCACCTTGCAAAGCGTCTCTGGGCTCGCGCCGACAATCTGATGTCCACCGCAATCAAGGTAGAACATATATGGACTTGGGTTAACCTGTCTTAAATGCCTATATGCGTTGAAAGGATGTAATGAAGTAGGTCGCGCCAAACGCTGAGAGGGCACTGCCTGGATGATATCTCCAGCAATAATATGCTCCTTCAACTTAGTCACAAATCCCTCATATCCGGCCTTTCCAACGTTTGATGTTGACTGTTGACCGGTAACTATCGCGGGCTGCAGCGGTTCGGAGATTGATGGCGAGAGCAACACCTTCGCAAGCCGACGACATTTTTCGACCGCAGTCTTGTAGGTGAATGCGAGGTTGACTTGCGCAGAGCTCTCGGGGGCGAAGACATGGCTGACGATTTTGACGTTTTGAAATAGATGGTCGTATACGACAAGGGTATCCGTTAGCATGAACACGGCCTCGGGAATGCTAAGAGGGTCAGCCATCGGAGCTGGGGAAGCATCTGACGATGATGTTGCGAAGCAGGGGGCAGTTTTGGGCTCGAAATGTGCAATGCAGTCATACGCTACATAACCAATCGCGCCTCCGGTGAATGTTTGAACCTCGGGAATCGGCACATATTTGTAGGTTGATAGCTCGCGTTGAAGAGCAAGCATTGGATCTCCTTTCAGCTCTTCATTCGGACCAGTTTTGACGACTTTGAAAGGATCTGAATTCCCCAGAAGAAATGGCATCGGAAGAATAAGTCAGAAAGAGTCATTTGCATTTGAAAGATGACGCACCAGCACCGACAAAACTGTACCGAGCCACATTCTCCCCAGCTATGACAGATTCGAGCAGGAATGAGTATCTTGAGTCCTTTGCTATCTTCAAATACGCCATGCATGGCGTGATGAGGTCTGCAGGTAACTGCACGAAGATGGGCACGCAGTTGCCTGCTTTCTCCGTCAGGATGAGATGCTCGACTGTTTCGAGAGGGGGGAACGGAGCGAGTGTCTAAAGGACGCATATAGATTCTTTCAACGTCGACTTTCACTTAAAAAGCTGATCGACATCGCACGAACCTGAGGATCCATCGTCACCGTCGTCGTTGCGATCGCTGCTGTGGACAAGTGGACACGGTGACTTGACGAAACATTTATGACTGCCGATCCGGTGTCTTCTCGGCAACCCGCCGTCAAATTTGATCGCGCTTTGAATGCCGGCTTTAACCGCCATTTTTGACATCGAACCGCCATCGTCCCGAACGATGATCACGCCGAAGTTCAACTGCTCGCAGACAGAGACCAGTGTCATAGTGAACCTCTACACTCCGGCAATTCGAGTATGTATTTTGATTGACGAAAACACAGTGAAACTAATGGCAATCGATCTCTGTTAGTAGGCATCGGATGTCGAGATTCATGTCGAAGAGTGTCTTCTATCAGTGCACGTAAATCCATATTTCCTTCGACTTCACTTTCCAGGACCTGTTGTCGAAGACGACGCGTCTTCTGCACGCTATGACGCAGGCACTGGGTATCTGACAGTCACATTGGCGAAAGTTAATCAAGGCGAAGACTTCAAAGACCTGGATATTCTTGCGAGCTTGCTCGCGCCACCAAGATCGGAGCCATCAACCTCTAGACCTGTCATTGAGGTCATCGGCGGTGAGGAAGCAGGCGAAGAAAGCTTGACGAAGGATGAGAGAGAGATTCTTGAAGGTGCGTCAATGTTAACTGTACAATCTTCGACCGATAATTGATACCGCTAAAGCTGCAGAGAATGACTGGCACCTTCCACAACACCCTGCAGATGATGAATCGATCCATATTGCTACGAGGCACTACTATGGATTCTTGGACATGTACACTGGATATTTCAACCACGTATCGCACACCGAGAACGAGGTCAATGAATTAGGTGCAGACGTGGAGAAATTAACTCCACGCGAACGGAGAGAAAGGAGAATTAAACACGAAAATGAGAAATGGGATGAAGATCATTATATGTGCGTCTTCAATAAAAAGCTGTATGCATAAGCACTTATAAGGCATTTCGAGCAGGGCAGACTTTGCGGACGATGATATGATACAAGAACTAATTTCGTATCGATTCTCCTCAGAATCTCCTTTCTCAAGATCATCGTCGCCTATAGCTTTCACGGAAGAAGAAGATCTAATTATGTTAAGATTGCCTACAAAAGAGTGTGCGTATGTCCTCAAATATTAGATGAACGAAGCGCTGACAGAGTTTCAGACTTAACAACCCACCTTCAAGCACACAACATTTACTTGACTCTCATGACACTTCTTGCGTCATACGCTTACGAATCCCGAACAACGCAAAATGACCCCACTCCAGAAAGCGCGTGGACAATATGTTCCTTGACGCCTGCCTTTTCCGCACTCGATCCTCCTCCATATCCCACAAGTCCTCCCGTCATCTCGCCTTCGCATAGCAACGAATTCACGTCATCTGAATTACAATCAACACTCATACCATTCATACGCCGGGCAATCGCCTTCCCTCTCTACCGAAACTTCGCTCTTGCAAAACAGTGTATCCGAGACGTATCAAATGCGCTTTGCAGAGGGAAGCGCGGAGTTTTAAGAGCGCTGTTGGGGCTTAAAGATATCTTGGATGGCCATGAAGTATACTACATCTACAGCAAAATCTGGGTCGACGACATGTGCAGTTGGGTATCACGTTCCGCTAGGTGATTTCCGAGAATACTCGCTCCCATTGAACTTATTCACTTACCTCAACCATCCACTTGCATCAACGTGGTGCGACGTATTTAGCGAATCGAAACTTCAAGAGGTTGGCGAACTGCTGAACAACTTGGAGATAGAGAAGGACGCCATCGAGTGGGACCTCCAGGCTCTCGAGGATGTTACGCGAAATGCAAGCAATCGAGCACCAGACAGCGATGATGAAGATGAAGACAGCTCTACTAGGTCAATAAGCGAATCAGAAACAGACTCTATTTCCCCTCCTACTTCGTCTTCGTCTTCTTCAACGACATTGAGTTCTTCAATTTCTTCGGATGCTGGTACTGTGTAATTTACCATAGTATGTCAAATGTCGAATTCACTGTATTGTAGCATTCAAATTTACTGAAGAGGCTCTTTGGTTCTACATGTATGATGCTGGCGCCATCATGCAGAAGACCAACACAAAGTTAGGCGAACACGACGATATCCTGGAGATGCGACGCTTTGACGTTGCCTGTTCTCAGCATCGAGCAAACTGTACGTGCCGCGTTCGCGCGTCGGCCCTCCAAGCGTTTGTCAATCAATGCATCAGGAAATTGGGTTTATGTTGTTCTTAGATTCACTATAAGCAATGCATTCAAGCATTTCTCGTCAAGCTTCAGTACCATTTCACAGATCGAGGTTGCCCCGAACTCATTCCTCAAGCATCGCAAAAGTGAAGTCAGTCAACACTTCAAGACCAAAAGCTTCCAATCGATCGGCAACTTGGAGATGGAGTTACATGGGTTTGTATTAATGAGATGGAAGGCATACGACTTATACAAAAGAGGGGTAAAATAATATGTGACTTAATGAAATCCCTATATCACCTATTAATACATCACGTTGTATCATTGTAATCCAAGTGATCCTCCTCAGGCAGTTCGGTAATGGACGTTTGACTGCGCCTGGGATAAGGGGTCTTGAAAGTCGGCTTCGAGTCCACAATCCGAGGGCTCGTTGGGGTCATTTTAGGAGCGGGTTTAGGTTTCATCATTTGGACTCTCGAGAGACGTTGCTCAGGACCTTCAAGTTTGATAATCGCTCCGGATGTTGAAGTTCCAGGGGTTGCTAAAGACTTGGAACGTTTTGACGAACGTGAGTCTTCAGATTCTTCAATTGACTTTCTTTTTCCAGACGGCCCACTTGAGCCGCGCGTCATGCTCTCCAGGTGCGCAAAACTCGTGTTGGAGGTGTCGACTCGGCAGCCGCGAGACTTCGATGCTTTCATGCTTCCAGAGCCGCGATGAAGGTAATCAACTTGGACACCAGGTACGATACTACTTAAACAATCCCGAGCCCGCATGGCCCTGAAGTCCGCGGCGTTGGCACTCTCGTCGTTGTCGTTGTCGTCGTCGTCGTTGTCGTCGTTGTCCGGCGAATCCACTTCCTCCACAATGTTACTCAACGCTTCCTCCACAACAGCCCTCAAGGAATCTATGACGACAGAAGGAGGGCGTAAATGGATGGGAAGGGTATTATATTTGCCTTTCAAGCTTTTCTTCTCGTCGGACGAAGCTGCTCCTGCAATGCGGTTGACTAAATCATTTCTTTTCTCTTCACATTCCTCGAGTGCCATCTCATCCAGGGAGAAAATGGCGTTCTTGAGAATCAACGCGCCGTAGCTTCGAGCGAACCCCTTGATGTCATCGAAGTAAGAGGAAAATTGGTTGGGAATCTTGTCTCGAACTCTTCCGGTGATAGTGGAAAGCTTAGCGGAAGCGAGGTCGTCAAGCGTGGGGTTGATCCTTCCGTCACCGTTCCACTTCGCTATTGCCGTGTCACTATATCGTAGGGTTTCAGAATCGAAATCCCGCTTTTGAGAGCGAGGCCCAGAATAACGAGTGCATGTCCAGCATATGACGTAAAATATGGATTCCAAGTCGTGAAAGTAACTGTGAGGAAAATCGGGGATTTTGTTCATGCGATCGTACGCCATGAATGGAAGCGTTCCCTGCCATCTTCGTTATTGAAAGATAAGAAAGTTAGAGAGAATAATACGTACAGTGCGCTCAGCTATCGCTTCAGAGATAGATCGATCAACGGAAACAGCATAGTCATAATCAATCAAGAGACCCCGAGGTATGCCCTCGTGCTTGTATAGGAGGATGTTGCGGAAACTGATATCCCGGTGAACGAAGCCATTGCGACGCAAGATCTCGACGGCTAGGGGACAAGTCCTGGTCAACAGCGTACCTGAAGCAGAATTTAACGAGGACGTACCATACACGATGTCGCCAAATGCCCTTACAAGCACCCTCTTCGACGTAAATGCGTGTAACTTCTTGCCGAATGGCTTCATCACGATTCTGCAAAGTCTTCGAATCTCGCATCTCTTCCTCGTAGTTTCGTCAAAAGAGGTCCATGCCCATTTCGGTTCAACACTATCCCATACCACCAACTCGCGACGAAACTCGGCCGTCGTCGCATCCACGGAAATCCATTCTCCAGGTGCAGCGCCGGGTCGCCTCGACTTCAAGACCTCATGGCTGACAATCTGTGGTATCACCCTCGCTCCGTCTTCGGTGCAGAGCTCCTTCTCGCCCTTTTCGTTTAATTTGTTCAAGATCTCCACCTCCGTTTCCTTGCGACAGACGTCAACCCAAGAGTCCTTGATGACAACCTTGGACTGGTCCTTCTGGCTAGTTCCACGATAGCAGACGGTGCCACGACCTTTGATGCCATATTCGTGGTAGATGCAACGCACTTTGTATTTAACGCCTCCTGTAGTGATGTACAAGCCGTCAACTTCCTTCTTGAGGGTTGGCTCAAAACCAATATGTTCTTCGTCTGCGAAGAGGAGACCGACAAAGAGACGAAGAATTTTACGGGGATTGCCATGTAAGCTGATATTCTCGCTCATGACAATTCCGGATCGGTCAAAGATGAGGAATGTGACGTAGGGTTTAACGTTTCCGTTCGCACCGACGAAGATGACAGCTGGGACGAAACGGCGACCTGGCTGAGCGTCGAAAACTGACAACGCGAACCGAGTACAATAGTCGATCCCTTCTGCCAGCATTCCTCCACGTTTCGATTCCAGGATAACCTGGAAATGCCTCCAACGCACTAGATGCGGTTGCTCTTCATCCACAGGGCCTTCAAGCATGACCTCGTCGGGTTTATACGATGTTTTCCACTCGTCATCCTCGACACGTTTCTGATGGAACATAGCAGTACAAAAGCGAGGCTTCACATCGGTGAGATGGGCAAAGAAATTTTCTTTCACCACTTCGCCGATGCGGTTGACGAATTGCGCCGCGCTTTGCTCGGAGATGTTGACCTCGCCCGCTGGCCATAATATCCAATCTCCGTTTTGTCGCAGAGCCCCTGCCTGAAGCGCTTGTTCGATCTGTTGATTGTTGATCTTGGCAATGGCATCTGGGAAGACGCTGTCAACCAAGCTGAAGAGCCCACGCATGGCTGTCTGCGTTGAGTCGCTGCGAAGCTTGCTGTGTACTTGTTCTCTCTTCTTTTTGTCCGCGGGAGCCTTTTTGCCGTCCGTTTCGATCTCGAGTCTTACTTGGCTGTTGATCCTGTTGCTAGGGGGAGTCTCGTTTGATATGGCTTTCGAGATTGCACCGTAGAGGTCGGGAGGAGTATGAAGGGCGTCGTGACTGGAAGTGGCCATGGTCAATGTCAGAGAGCAAGGAAAGGATGCGGTTGCTACTACATACCCCTATTGACTTTATATGTGTACACTGATTCTGTGGCCACCTTACGCTTGAGTCGCGTATAATGAGAGGCTATTGTTCGAGAGTTCGAGATGGTGGTGCAGGTCCAAGAGTGTCCCAACCCAGCGCGTGTCACACGACGCGTGTGGTCACACTGGGTCACGATCTGTTACTCTTCTAACTGCACAGCCATCTTGGTTTTGCTCAGGCTACCGTGCGCGTGGGGCGGCTTCAAGTTCGCGTTTTCAAGCAACGAACGGATGCAAGAATCTATTCAGATCTCGTAGTTTTCGAGCTTTAGGAAGTTTATTTAAATTTATTATAGAGCTAAACCCTTGCTTCGAATGGCTCAAGCTTCAAGTTGCCGCAGCTTGAGGACCGAGCGCACCTCGGTATTTATTGGTCGGTAAACTTGAAGGAGTCCAATCAGCTGGACGAGAACGGGCGGGAGAAGTTAGACCTCGATCTCGATTGCGAGCATCGTGGACACCTCAAGTTTTTGAACAGACTTAGCGACGAACTCAACTTGAAGAGTGAGAACGATCAGCCCAACGCGAAGACTGTGTCGAAATACTGCGGGCACGCTACGGACATGGTGGTCGAAAGGTAAAACGGACCAAGTTGTACGGTACAGAGTTGTGACTACATAAGGAAAATTGTGGTGTCAGCCGCCGTCTAAACCGAAGTCCGAGCTGGAATAAATCCAGTCTTCAACACTCCCCCGCAGCGAGAACTTCGGCTGCGTTGAAGGACGAGGTAAGTCGTCCATAAAATCGAACTCGAAGAGCCTTCAATGGCTTGATTCAAGTTAGGTTGCTGTCGTGATGAAATTTGCGACGAAAATTTGAGTCGCTCGCTTACTCGCACCTCGTGCTCCTGCTCATCCCACTCGCTCGCTCTCTTCGATCCTGCACTCGTGTTCCTCACACTCGCAACTGGTCGCTCGTGCCTCGCTCCCTTATATATATCCCATTCGCCCCCGCAAAAAAATCTGTGGTTTCCATTCGCTGTTCTTGGATGTATCAAACTCTCCCCCGCGAACAGAAGTCGAGCATTTCGTTTTTTTAGTGAATGGTGATGCCCAGAAGGTGGCGGGGTTGCTGCCTCGAAAATACTTGCTCCGTTGAAATGGGAGCATCGCTCTATAACGCGGTCGGTACGTCTAACTGCGAGCTCGATACGTCTCCTGCCGGGTCGTTGGTGTCGTTCCGTCGAGTCTCGTCTAAACTTCGTCCGGTTCCGCTATCTTCTCCTCGTTCGCAGTGGACGCTGCTAGTGCTTGGCCGTTGTTGTGCCCAGGGACTCGCTGGCGCGGTCGTTTCCTTCCAATAGTTGGTGTCGTTTCGCCGTCTCTTATACGAGTATGAGTGACTTCGGCTCGATGCGTCTGACCGACTAAAGACGAGGGTTGGTCTTCGGTGATGAGCATAATTGACGGTTTCGGTACGTTTCTTTCCAGGTTGTTGACTTGTGTTGCTCCTGGTCTCGTTTTCGCCGATTCTCGTCGAACTGAATAGACATGGGTGTGGAGCTTGTGAGGGCAATAGAGTCTGGTTGCTTGTCGGTGCGTCACGGTTGCTCGCGGTTGTCGTTGCGCTTGACCGAGAACTGTCAGCCACTCGAGTCGTCTTCGGGGTATTGACAGCATTCGCGACGCGAGATGTTGACAGGGATGGTTTGGAGACTTCGAGCTTCTTCTCTCTTTGTCCTTCGTCTGTCTTGTGGGGCTGCCAGTGACGTGAGGAAAGGTGCGTGGCACAAGAGGACGAGAATGAGAACGAAGCGAGTTTGTTGCCAGATTTGTTGCCAAGGTGATTTGAACGGTCCAAGGCGTTCATCCGGTTCACGCAGTGGCCAGAGCGAGGCTCATAACCTGTCGAAATACTGCGGGCACGTTACGGACATGATGGTCGAAAGGTAAAACGGACCAAGTTGTACGGTACAGAGTTGTGACTACATAAGGAAAATTGTGGTGTCAGCCGCCGTCTAAACCGAAGTCCGAGCTGGAATAAATCCAGTCTTCAACAGACTGCAGTGGCGGGCTCTCGTGCTCCCTCACCTCACCACGCTGACAAACTGAAAGGCGAGCCGGCTTGAGTTGGAAAATCAAACAGCCATTTTGCAAATCCACAGCAGCAGATTCTTAAGGTAAGTAACTTATTATTACATCGATAATATGAAGGAAAAAACTAACAAACTTGGACCTCCGTCGATGTTCAAGCCTTCAAGGCGAACTTGACAAATCTATGACTTGGACATCGTCGTCTAGTAATCTAGTGCGCTTTGAATCATGAATCGGAATTCCTCCAGTTGAAGGTCGCTTTTTGGAAACAATCATGCCCGCGGGTTGACTCGAAGATACCATGGACGGACCAGGTGCAGCCGTTCGTTGCATTGTCCCTTGCACCTGGATCCCCAACGCTTCTGCTATTGACGCGAACTCTGCCCCCAAGATCCTTGACAGAATCATCTCGTCTCCGACAAACCCTACGAACCTCCTTCCCCAAATCCGTCTTTCCATCCATGCCGTGGTAGCAGGAGCGATAAGAACGTTGGGCTTCGTGATCTGCAACGTATGAGGAGAACCCGTCTTGATAGTTGTCCAAGTGACGCCCCACGAGCGTATTTTCTCTAGTTCTTTCTCCATATGTTCACGAATTACAGCTATACGCTTCACTGGCCACATCCTGACATCTTCACGGAGAAACTTGCGTAAGGAAGGGCAATATCCGCATTGTTCATTGCATCCGACTGCATCGATCTGCGCACTTGACACCATGTTCTCTGGTTTCTGACCAAGCACAGTACTAACGTAATCCTTAATAGCCCTCGCCATAAACGAGGAGTACGGTTCTTGAGCGATTGTTTGGCCAAGCGATGTGAGGTACGGGTTGAGTTGGGCGAGAAGAGGTATGAGGCGATTCGCGATGTGTAATTGCAAATTGCCCTGAGGACGCAAAATTTTGTCCAGAACCACAGGAATCATCGTCGGACTTTCCGTTGAGTGACACAGTTTAATAAGATGAAGGGCAGTAGAATCTGCATGTCCGCACGCGGAGTTGTGGTTTGCAGCTTTTGCTTCGTAGTCCGCGTTCGTTATGATGGACGACAATAACCCTTCAATAACCTTCGTAAAAATCGGGTCATTCATGCGTCGCCGCTCGAGTGTAAGTGCAATTAGCATTTCCCTTGCCTCATTCGGCTTTCTCTCGGCTAGTGGTCCATAAAATGGTGACATCCTGTTTAAAGGGAAAGATTAGTCGTTATAAAGACTCGGAAAAGGCACGCAAAACGATGGATAAAAAAGGTGGACGTACTTCGCTGTGATGAAGTCTGCATCATTTGAACGTTTAATCGCGGTCATCAGCGTAGGGACAAGGAATTTTCCCTTTTGCCAGTGCTCAACAAGGGTACGATGAAGATATACGTCGAGAGCGAAGCGATAAAATTCTCCGAAGAGCGTGGATGAATGTTGACTGTAAGTCGCGATTTCTTTGTCCAATCCAATCATTGCTGGAGGAATGAAACTGTCTGCGATCCAATTTTTTGATTGCACGGTCGCCTTCTCGTACTCGTCGGCCATTCTTCTGAAATATGCGGAGCACATCGCAGGACGACTCAGCGAGACACATAGTTTGATGTAACGGAGCCAAACATCAATACGAGCCTCCGTTCGATCCTTCTCGAAGGACTACGAGGCCTTGATAAGACGAGTAGGGATGGCAGAAGCTTTTGACAGAACTTCGGAAATTTGAGCCGTAATAATTGACTCTACTTCATTTCCCCACGAAGGAACACTGGGTTTCTCTCGTTCAAGGGTCTGAAAGAAAATGATCCAGAATGCGACATCAAGCTCAGCGTTTGACAGCTGTGGAAGTATGCTAAAAGCTCAGATCGGTTAGAACACAACACGGTCGAACAAAAAAATGGAAGTGCTCACACATCACGAAGCACCTGAAGCCCACGTTGCTCCGTAATGTCCAGCACGAATGCAATGTCGAGTTCTGTTGCCTTCCTCAGGGTAATCAGGACAGAGTCAAGTTGGGAGTTACACCACTTCATAAGAGCCTCGTCATTGCGTGTTGTACCTAAGCGCAATAACTCGAGTACGGCAGAAAAGCGCCTCGAATTAGTTTCGTCGCCTCGTACAATTGCATCAAATCTTTGTTTAAAAAGCTAGTTTGAGCATTCGACAAATACAGAGTCAACGGTGGTACTGACTGTGCTTCTAGCGGGATAAATCCAAATGTTGCATACGCCTTGCATAACCCGTCCGTGCCGATCGACTGCAGTTTCAAGTTCGGTGGACAGCTAGATATCGCCTTTGTCCATACTTCAAAGTTCTGCCATCTCATAGCAGCAGTCGTTAGAACGCCGATCGCCTGCTTCGACTTCTCGTCTTCCAATTCACCCGAGAGGCACTTTGAGGTCAACTTCTCCGCGATCATCAATTCTTTACTTGTAGGATTTGCCTTCCCGCCATTCGAAAGCGCCTTGCATGCGAAGTCCGCTATTTCACCTGCATCGTACTGACCTTTGTCCGGACAAAGTAAAAGGGCTGATCGTTCATACGCTAATACAGAATTAGCACAGTAGAGCGTTGTAACTAGTATACTGATACACTACTCACCGTATTCCAATGTGTGAAAGCCCTTAAAAAAGACAAAGTTAGATGAAAAAATTGCAACCGATGTGAAATAACGGGAGCATATTTACGTCGCACTCCTCGTAACTCTTACGATCCGGTTCACCGTGACCAATCGCTTCGGGAATAATTTCTTCCATCTCAAGGTCGTCGGAGAACGAATCCCCCGACTCACTAACCCGCTTCATAGGCATCCCGTCTAGGTCCACAATTTTGGTGAACTCCAGCAATGTGTTCATCCTCAAATCACTCTCATCTTCAAATTCGACGTTGTCCACATTGTTGTCGTTATATCCCCAACGAGAACAACCCGATGAATTCCTCGCCTCGCCTGACTTGCAATATAAGATGTTCGCTATGAAGAGGCCGAAATCGAGCTTCGCTACGAGTGGTGCCAACTGTTCAAGAAGCCCTGAATCTATGCCCTTCAATTCGCTTCTACTCAAACTGTTGCCAGAGTATTTGCCCTCTAGAAGATAACATAGCTTATCCGGCACCTCCTCTTCAATTTGAATCCTCCCTTGTTGTGCTTGCTTCCAGCTCAACAAGACGTGGTTTAAGTTCGGCGGTCCAGACAGAAACAGGAGGGGCTGTTGGCTTGAATGAGTTGGACGAATGGACGAGATTGTACGAGATTGCGAGACAATATCCAGACGTTACAGGTTCGATAAGGTGAGTAACGCCAGTATACCATGCTACAGTGCGTATCGTTGAAATAGCATTTGCTGCGATGTCGATTGCCTGAGTCTTCCCGGAATGATCAAGATGGAGAGATCCGCCAGAGTATTGTGAATGAAGGAAAATGACCATATTCCCGAAAACATGCGGCAAATTCGAGTTCCTTTGATTAAAACGAGTGAGTGTCCCGATGCCGCACCTTCATGATGTAATGACTCACTCTTGTTTGGTACAAATGCTTTAGAGCGGCGTGAGCACAAGCCGATGTCATGACAAGAAAAGCATACCTTGAACCGTCCTTGTGTAAAACGATTTTATCCAGCTCTGTTCTCGGTGCCGTTGATCCAATATCGATTCCTAGGGTTTCGCAGATATCCCTCGTAACGACGTTGGACAGCCAGGTATTCCATTCTGAGTTTTCGAATTTGATCTGGGTTCGTACGTCAATAAATTTCAAAAACAGATAGATAAAATATATAGGCAACAGACCTTCGAACTATCAACTTCCCAACTACCTGGCGCTGTACCTTCTGATGTCTGTACCAAGCGCTCTGCTTCCTGTGTGCTGAGCGGAAGGCCCAGTACGCCGAAATTCTCAATAGTAACCCGTGGATTTGGCACTCTCATTGCAGAATAAGACCGAGAACTGAAGAAAGGTCCAACTGCGGTATACTTGCCGTCTTCAAGGGCGTCGATCAATTCTCCCTGGAGAACGTGTCATAAGCTCGAGAAAAAAGTAAGGAGTGTTAGGGATCATACCCGGATATCGTCCGAGGGATCCTCAACGACCGGAACTTCCGAATTGGATAAGTTGTTGACAGAGCCCCCCTCCATGCTCGTGCTGACAGCACTAGCAATGACAGCAGTACCCCGAACTATTGGTACGCCGACACGTAGACAGGGAGAATGAATGAGAAAACATCAAGTTGTAGTTTTTTTTGTCACAGCAAGGCGTACCTTCAGGTTTCGCGGTGGATACGTCTGATGAATTCGCCATCATGTTGGCCGCCAATCCTTTTGCCGCCATATTGACGACCCCTTGAATGACGTCGCAATGAATTGTAAGTTAATTATATATTAGTGGAGGTCAGAGTGGGCGATTCTGTCGCGATTCTGCTCTGATTCTCGTCGCGATTCTGTCGACGATTCCGGACCCCGTGCACCGCGATTCTGCGCGATTCTGCAGAATCGACCCAGAATCACGCTCCCTCGAGAATCATCTCTGGAGCTGATTCTCAGGCGATTCCGCCGCGATTCTCGACGACGATTCTCGACGCCGTCGATGTCTACAAGGGCATTTTAACTTGCCCTAATCGTGAGAAAATAAATTTGAAGTTCATGTGCACTCTGAACCCGTCTCCCTTCTACAAAGTAAGTACCAACTTGTATGTTAGCATTTGCTCACTGGACACTGTTGTAAGACGCACTTCTGAGCTCACGTTTGAGAGTTTAGCCTCTTTTCTATTT